>PVIH01002320.1:156720-194650 GCA_004025045.1 Sigmodon hispidus | reverse complement strand
GCCCAACATCATGTTCCCTCATGCAGAGGGAACATCTGGAGCACCAGCTGTGAGTGCAAGGGACAGGGGAGGCAAAGTTATACTGTGATATTGCCTGTAAAGTGTTGCAAACTAGTCTCTCTCCCTCTCTCTCTCTCTCTCTCCCTCTCTCTCCCTCTCTCTCTCTCTCTCTCTCTCTCTCTCTCTCTCTCTCTCTCTCCCCTCCTCCCTCCCTTCTCCCCTCTATCACTGATCAGATTCTCTGGGTAGCAGTCTTGGAACCCACTCTGTAGACCAGGCTGGCCCAGAACTCATTGATATCTTCCTGCTTCTGCCTCCCAAGTGCTGGGATTAAAGGCACGCACCGCCACCAGCAGCAGACTGCAACTGATCTCATAAGTGAAACGGAAATTGATATGGTCTTTCAGAAGCTTCACAATGTGTGGTGGACAGGCATTTCTAGTCCCACATCACCCAATCATTGCCTGTATCTGCCTCAAGAGAAGATGTGTAGTCTTAGGAAAGATGTTCATCCTTAGCTCAGCAATTCCTAATGGGACTGAGAAGCAAGGCTTGCCCCCTAAAACTTCATAGCAGTTATTCACAATGCCAAACATGACTGTTGTATGCAAAGCTACAGTTAGTAACAGCTAATTTTCTTCTTAGCCAAATCATTTGCGTAATTTAAAACTTTTTCCTCCCTGTCTCTCTGTCTCCATCTCTGTGTGTAAGAGAGAGATAAGAGAGAGAAAAAGGGGAGAGAGAGAAAGACAGAGAGAGAGAGAGGGAGAGAGAGAGAGACAGACAGACAGACAGACAGAGGGAGAGAGACACAGAGAGAAGATGAAAGTGGGAGAGCAGCTCCAGGTTTGATTCTTTGGGACTGACTGAGACTTTGTTTTGTTGGTAAATTGGACCTCTATTGTCCTGAATCATGAAGGGTGTGGGAATGGGATCAATTCTCTAAAACCTTGTATTCTCAGACTGTCTTTTCTACGATGCAATTGTGTATTTATAAAATATGAACACATTTAAAATAAAGCAGTAATAAAAAACAAGGCTAATAAAAAGAAACACAGAAGAATTTTCACTTCATTTTCTGAGTATTTAAATCATCATGCCAAAAGATGAGAGTTGTTTCCTAATCAAACACAAATATGCATGCCATTCAGAAATGTTTTCGTGTTCATCTCATAGCTCCAAAAGGAGTTGACAAACAGAAAGGAAGAATTGTAGCTAATCTCGGAATAACAAGATGGAAAATATCAATGTGAAGATAGAACAGTGTAAGAGCTGGGTGTGAGATGGATTGGATGGCAGCACAATGAGTCTACACCAATCAAGTAACTGACAGATGTGAATGTCTCCCTTTTCCGTGATAAAGCAGGCCTCTAGGTTAGTGAAAAGACGTTCTGATCATTCAAAATGAGTGTTGTCCATGTTTTATTTCATATTGCTTTTCTTTACAATGCACAGCTTGTGGCCATGAATGAATTCTATGATGTGAGTATGCATATGTTGTTTGATCCTGTGGCTATCTTAGGCAGCAGCAGATTTTAGCTGCTCCTAGGCACAGCCTGTGGTGGTACATCTGCCTAAGAACAGTTTCAAAGCTAATGAGGAAATTGGATAAAAAATTCTTCCACTTCAGTTTCTGATATTCAGAGGAAATCTCATTAAAGAACTATCTTTTCTTTCCAAATGAGCAATAAGAATGTTTTAATGTATCTATAAAAAAGCCCCTTGGGAAATATTTTGTCATCTTCTAACATCTCATTAGACAATTCAGTCTGCCTCTTAGGTCTAGCAAAGTCAATATTGTATTATGGCTAGAGAGTCAGAAGACCTGGACTGTGTGACCTTGGGAACGTCACTTAATATCTATGCCACCATCTATGCAGACAATAAAAAAATTAGTAACTTCTCCAAGGTAGAGTAAGATTAATGACGGCAAGTCTCATAGAAAATTATATCTATGGCTCTTTCACCAGGTGCTGATTTTTACCTGTGTCTTGTTAATTTTTATTTTCTTTGGATCCAAATTTAGCTACCCACACACTGATGCAAAGACAGTTTAAAATGTAGTTGAGTATGGTTTCTTCTCAGATTTCATAATTCTGGACAGTGGTAGACCTTTTTTTTCTTTCTTTTTATTTATTTTAAAAGAATTTTTTCCCATGTATCCCCCTGCTCGTCCTCCCATCCCTCTTCCCACTCCCTCACAGTCCTCCCTCAGCCCCCTCCACCCCCAGTTCATTCCCCAAAGAGGACAAGGAGTTCCAAGGTGGGTCAGTTCAGTCTGGTGTATTCATTTGAAGTAGGCTGGGTTAGGTGATCCTCTGTAGGGAGTGGGCTCCAAGGTGCCAGTTCCTGCACAGGAATGTAGTCTTATCCTACTCCAAGAGGTTCCACATACTGCCAATGCCATTCGATGATAGTCATCTACCTTTGGAGGGTTTAATTCTTTTCCCTGAAGATTCCACAGTGGCCATTTCTGACCCACTGAGCTCCCAATAGCTCTAGTTCACTGTATCTGGGCGGTTTCCTTTGATTCCAATCCTTTTCCTTATTCTCTCTCTCTCTACTTGGACTGGGAGCCCAACCTAGTGCTTAGCTATGGATCTCTGCTTCCACCTCTATTCATTGTTAGATGAAGGTTATATAATGACAATTAGGGTGGTCATTCATTTGATTATAGGTAAGTCCTGCTTAGGCACTCTCTCCATTATTGATTGGAAACTTAGTCAGGGACATCCTGTGGCTTCTTGGAGGTTTCTCTGGCACCCAACCTCTTTCTAACCCCACAGTAGATCCCTCTATCAAGCTATCCATCTTTTTTTCTCCCTTTATATTGCTTCTCTCACTCAACCATCTTCTCTTATGATTTGTTCCCACCTCTCCTTGGTCACCTCCCTGTATGGTCCCAATTTACTCAGATCTTTTCTATTTTCTCTTCCCAGGGTGAATCCCTGGCTTTAGGTGCACTCTTTTCTCTCTTTGTGGTAGGAAGAGGGAGTCAACAGAGAAGTCCATCCAGGTAAGAGTTACTATGTATAAGCAGCTCTCCACTCAGGGAATTTCCTGTTTTTTGTTTTTGTTCTCAGGAATCTTGCTTTATCATCCCGGATTTCTTCTGTCTTGGTCAAACATAGCCAGTATGATGGATAATCAATGTCTTTTGTAGTCATCAAAATTCTTTCAGTGTGCATTCCTGCATTTGTGTGAGCTGTTACTAAGGTGATTCAAACTCAAAGTGTGGTGACCACTGAGTAGCACACCCATGACCCCATCATGTTTTTCAGTTGCCTTTCATTGCTTATTGACTTAATGTTAAAGAATCATGTCTGCTTATGTTTAGAATTGCTGCACTTTTGTCACCATTCTGCAATCGAATTTTTAATCTCTGAAAATGTAAACACTATTTGAAGTCAGATATTACTTCTCTGGTCAAGCTCATTCTTATGTGTTTCTGAATTAGTTCATTCATTTTCTTGGCTTCACCTGAATTGTTAACAATTCTTGCTCTTCCAATGCTCACATCCCATCCATGATTTGCTTTTAAATGTTTTTGTTGTCATTTGTCTACATAAGAATCAGTATGGAGAGGTAACAATAATACTTCCTTGTGAGGAATAGCATGCCAGAATACATAGTTAGACTTGCTTTCTCTACAGTGGGAATTAAAAATACTTTTGTGTGATATAGAGGAATATATAGTTTCATTCAATAAACTAGACAGCACATTGAAGAATAAATTCCCAGGTAACTGTCTTTCACCTTTCAAAGTATACTTAGCCCAATATAGTCACCATAATATAATTAAAATCCAGATGTTCATTGAAATGTTCAATGTATGGATATTTTCTGCTAAGTTTCTATTTGACTTATTTTTTTGTGTCTGGCCTTTGGACAAGCTGAAAGGGGAAGTGAGTTGTGAGTTTCATAGCATAGATTGGTCAGCAATTGTTTCAATTTAGCTTCATCAGTCTTTTTACCTTGTGAACATCCCTTGGAGATTTGGGGGAATAATATTATTCTATGATATTTATGATATTATCAGATACCATTTTTCTGTGGCATTTATTTTGGAAGTTGTAAGGAACTGCATTAAGCATAGATAAGCCATTATTGTGAACTACAAATGTTTTTCCTTTAGAAAACAAACTGCAAACAGGAACTTAATAGCAGAAAGCAGCTGAATGTTAAGAAAGTTGGTAAATAACACAATTACATTGTACATATAGCATCAATGCATGCCACATGTAGGACCCTCCAGATTCTTTAGTTTCCATCACAGAGGAACACAAAATTTCTTTCCTCTGTAGATTTATGCAAAGGCTACTCTCCTTGGACAACTTTTCAAATCTATCTTCACATAAGTGTCAATTTCTTCCATCCTGCATTCTATTTTACCCTCCCTGACACAGTTTAAAATCCTTTTTTCACAGAACCATTCTACTTCCTGGTATATACTTTTGTGAATGAAAGTTTCTGTTGTATTTTTTAATGTAGCTAGAGATGACTTTGAACTTCTAATCATCCTTTCTCCAGTGATGAAGAGCTGTCCAAAAAACAACACAATACCACAAACCTAATTTTATCACATGACAAAAACATTTAAATTTTGTCAGTTGACACAAGTGAGAGTCATCCAGCAAGATGAAATTCAACTGAAAAAAAATGCTTACAACCTCTAGGCCTGTAAGGAAGTCAGTAAGTCACTTTTGATTAATGATTGATGTGTGAAGGCCCAGTCTAGTTTGAGCAGTAGAACTTCCATGGGCCATGACACAATTATAGCAGTTAATGATGAGTGTTCAATAGGTCACCCCAGTAGGTGATGATTCTCTCAAGGGTAAAACCCTGTCAAGCAAGGCTTACAGACCACAGACTCTAAAAAATGTTGCTTCTGCCTATAATTTCAAATGTGCAAAACAGCTATGGTATCTCCCCATTACCATGAGTTTTCACGTATTATGTATATGTAATCCCATGATTACATCTCAGTCTTATAGGCACATATATTTGTGAATGATCAGGAAGATGACTTCTCATTAAACTTATAAGTTTTTGATAAATAGAAATATGCTAGAATATGCTTCATAATTAGATTTGTTATTCAAAGAGGACTTAAGTCACTTAGAATCCTGTTGTGTCTATTTACTCAGATTAACGTAAGAAAGTAACAGTTTCTTCCCTGTCTAATATTTGCTACAGACAATTGACTTAGAGCAATTTCAAACTAAACTAAACCCCTCTAGGCTTCATAAGCTTAACCTCCAGAAAAAACATACAAGGACATCTTCTCCGAGGTTATAGAACCAAGGTTATTAGCACAAATTAACCTAAGATATTGCTAGTGTGGCTGATAAAGACCTTACCTTCTGTGCAGATCTCTTGGCAGCATGTCTCATTGAGCACTGTGTTCTCAGCTTTAGGTCTTAGTTTTATACTAGGCACCTTAAATATGGGTGTTGCCATGGTTACTCATCCCCTGCAGATATGGGCTTTTCAACATAAGAGTTTGTTGTAAAATGTGTATATTGAGAGATACAGAAGAACAAGAGCTGAGAAGAATTAAAACTTAGGTAATAGATGAGAATTATAACTAACAGAGGTTAGAATTTAGGAAGAATTAGAGCTTTAGAGTTAGAATTAGAACCATAGCAGAAGAATAATAAAGAACATGACCCAACTGTTCATACATGAATTTATTCATTTTCTCAAAATACCCTCAGATAAAAAAAATCCTAAGTTTCATTTAACTTTGCTGTAGATTTTTTCCTATGAACCCTGTTTGTAGCCTTGAAGTAGGTCTTCACAGCATACACTGTATAACCCCAAAGCAAGTGGTCCTACCTTATATAACAATAAGCAAGCAAGCTGAAGGAGTCAAGTGGAGAAAGCCGGGATACAGTACTCTGTGGTCTTGCTTCAGCTCCTGCCTGATCTATTAAATGACAGACTTACGATCCCATCATATTTTCCAGTTGCCCTTTGACCACCTTCTATTGGCCCTAACAGATGACTAACTAGTTATGCTGCTTGTGTTAGAATTACCCTATTTTTGTCTACATTCTGGAATCAAACTATTCCCCTGAAATATAAGCACTATTTGAAGTCAGATGTTACTTCTCTGGTCAAGCTCATTCTGATGTGTTTCTGAATTAGTTCACCCATTTTCTTGGTTTCAACTATAACTGAACTGGGAACAACTGTTGTTCCTCCAATGCCCACATTTCATAGTCAATGATTTGCTTTTAAATATCCCTTATTGTTATTCTTCAACATAAGTGTAACTATAGAGGGATAACAGTCATGCTTCCTTATAAGGAGTCTGGCATACCAGAATACATGTTTGGGTCTTTCTCTTTCTATAGGTGGAATTAAAGATTTTTTTTGTAATTATTCTTGTTTTACATTCTTGCCTTGACTTTTATCAGTGATGAACTGGAAGCTGTACAATGAAATAAATCCTTTCCTCATATTGCTTTTATTCATTTATATTCATGGTGGTTATCACAGTGATTGATAACAAGCTACATGGAGGGTATCAAACCTATGGTTGTGGATATGCTAAGAAAGTACTGTATCAATTGAGCAACATCCATACCTAGTTGTTCTTTTCCTAGCATACTGTTATAATCCTTAAAAGTACATCACAGTCTGATATTATGTGTCATTTTCATCAATTGCATAGCATATGTTACTGCCTTAGTTTTCCATTGTTGTGATGGAACACCACAACCAAATGAAACTAGAGAGGAGAGGGTTTATTCGTCTTATTTTTCCTTATCTTTCACATCCCATTATCAAAACTCAAGGCAGGTACCTGGAGGCAGGAAATAAGTAGAAGCTATAGAGGATTGCTGCGCACTGCCTTGCTCCTCATAGATTACTCAATCTGCTTTCTTATAGCACCCAGGAACAATTTCGTAGACGCCCTCTCCTGCCAATCAAAATTCAGAAAAGGTACCAGAGGCTTTCCCATAGGGTAGTATTGTGGGGTATTTTTTCAAATGAGATTCATTTTTTCTTATTGTCTTCAGTTTGTATCAAGTTGACATAAAACTAGGCAGAACGGTTACCCAGTGTAGCTTCAGCCAATATCCATGAAATAGAAGCTCTAACATGGCAGACATTGCCTATTGTATCTGAAACTACATGAAATGTTTGTCATCTTTTCTTGTAATTGATAGAAGACATTAAACAGAAATAATCTGTTAAATGACTGTGAGTACCAGAGAGGGTTAAGAAAGTAAATAGCTTCTATACTTTCATAGCTTTCTCTCCTTTATGTAATATCTCACATAAAACTTCATATACTTTTTATAGCTCATATGCTATTACAGACATCACTTTAGAAATAATGGTCAGTACACGAGGTAGATGACATCATAAAGTTCAAGAACTTTATGCCCTGAATTTCAAGTCTTTTAGTCATTTCTCTGGAAGAAAATATTGCTGACAAAGAAAATCATCCATTAAAAAATGCCCAGAGTAACTGTAAAGCAAGAGAAATTCAGTTGCTGTTTGGAAACAATTTTAATTTATGGTCAGAACAAATTTCAAATATTGAAGTGGTTATTACTTTGTGATCACACTCTTCAAATGATTGAATTTTATTTTCCTGATGGTGTTTCACTCATGGGAGAATTAAAAAAAAAAAGCATTGTAGGAATGTATGAGAACTTAATCTATTAAATTACAAATGTGTGTTATTTTATTTTTAAAAATTGAACTTTATCACAAAAGCTGTAACATAGTTTTTTATTTGAAAATGTTGTAGTTAAAAGTTTATAAATCAGGAACATTTTAAATATGAATAATTGCCCTTAATTTGTGTGATTTGTTAATAATTTTCTGGCTGTGGGGTTTTCTCAATGAAAGGCTCATCATTGGAAGGCAAATAAAATGTGACTCCTGTGAACCTAGCTCTGCTCATGTCCCACAGAAATAGAACTTTATTTCATGACTTTCCAGGAAGAATAAAAAAAAAATGCAAAAACCAGCAAGATGTCTCTTTTTTTCTTTAAAACAGGAGCAAATGGTCAAATCTTTACTAGGATTACTTAAACGTACATTACCAACAGTCTTGAAAATAAGGCTTCAAGGCTTAGCAACTCCCAATTAAAGGCAATTTGTAACTGAATGGCTGTCTATCAGCAAATACACTAGTATGAATTATGCAATATTGGGTCAAGCGTCTTTGATTTCCAGCCATATATACTGCTATAGACTAGGAAACACAGGAATTGGATCCACTTACAGAGATGAGGATGATTTTACATATAAAACTCATAGCATAGGTTCTGCAAGGAAATGTACAAACACTAGCCATTAGGATACTGTCTTTCTGGGACATCAAGTGAAAATTTTGCTTTATTTCTTGATGACTCTTTGCTTAATGAATGATTCAATACCTCTGAAAACGGAAACAACTCGTAGGAACACATGAATGTTTTATAATGGTTATTTAATATTTATATATACAACTAAAGTCATTTTAAACATGAATAAATAATTGGATGTTCACACCTGGACTAATCAGTATATTTGTGTGTGTGTGTGTGTGTGTGTGTGTGTGTGTATGAGTGTCTTAAAAGGCCAGATTTTAATATTCTTCCCAGACAATGATACTTCCTTGATCTGAATTGTTGTTAGTTCTGGATATCTGGCTCTAGCAAAGACAGTGAGACCCAAAGAAGACCCTCTGTATTAGCTCTCTTTTATTTTATAATTCCTTTTGGTGGGAGAATTTAATATGCATTTTTTCTATCAAAAATGTGTTATTCTATCGATGTGACAAAATTTAATTTCAAAACATTTCTGAGGGTAGGGTAACATGAAGGTATATATTGTTCTTGTTCATTTCATGTTACTGTATCAAGTTCATGATGAAACACTTGCAAAGCAGTGCAGGTTTTAAGAAAACGGCCAAGCTGTTAATGAAGTAGATGTCTTTTAATTTACAAACATCAGTAGCATCACCGATATTAGTCTGAAGAAAGACATTGTTAAAAAGGGTTTTTTGTTTAAAGAAACATCTGCATCTTCACAGGGCACCCTGGGATTTTCATGAAGGAAGAGCACAGTCTACTATAAATCATTATTAACTCTACATTGTAATTTAGAAGCAAACTTGTTAACATGGGAGCAATAAGGTAATCGAGGAGTTTTATTGTTTGGAAAAAAAAATTACATTTTTTGACATGACAGCCTTTCTTCTCCCCCTCCCCCAAAGCATGGCAGGAAAAGATTTATTAATTTGTAAAACAAAATGTCTACTTCCTATTGTCCATTGCGACAGATAATTTCTTTCTTCCTGTGAGGACATATGGCAGATGGGTGCACTTGCTGTCTACTCATAGCCATTGCAAACCCTCTGCAAGTGTTCTAAAGAGGCCATAGGTCAGTGACATCAGTGGTCAGATGTCAAGGTCAGCCAAGAGAACACCATATACTACTCCAAGATAACAAAATAACAACCTATGTTAGTTCTATTGCCAAAAAAAATCCTGATTTTTTTTTAAAGTTTGAAAATGTACAAAAATATCAGGATAATTATAAATTAATATATATTAAAGCATCGAGAAACAGTCCAAAGTGATGACCTAAATTCTTAAGTACAATGTACTTTAATACAATAAATATTCCTCATTGAAAATGAATACTGTATAGGGCTATTTAGAACTCATAAAAACAAAAATTCATATTATTACTAATTTTTTATTTATCAATAATCTATTGGTTCTTTATCATCTTCTTTATCATTTACATTACAAAAAATTTAATACTGGAAAGTGGTCAATAAACACCTTCATGTGCTGTTTCTGCTGATATGCTATCATTAACAAGGACAATAAAATACATCGCAGCACTCTACACCCATTTCTCTCCTGAATGAAACCCAGATGTCAGGACTTTATATCTTGCACAAAATATTTCTCATCCCTTAGATCTAACTACAGATTCTGGATTTCCATTCCCCTGCCTCATAGTCTCTTTGAGATGCTTGTGCTTGGTGTGCTCTTGGGAACTGCACTGATGGGAAGGGGGTCATAGGTTTTATGCTCTGGGAAATCACATGTGAATGCACAGTTCCATGTTAGGCTCTTGTATATGTGCTTCTGCTAGTATTAGCATGTTCCAAAAATGGCTCCGTGTTGCAATGGTCCCCACCGCTGCACTAATGCCTCCAAGTGTGGCTTTTCTTCACACTTTTCCAGTGTAGGGGAAGCTTTAGTACGGGTGTATCTTTTATTATTATTATTATTTTTCCAATTGCAGACAAGTCTTTATTATCATAATAAAAAATAAGTCTGTTCTGTATTTTACAATATATTTCAAATATTTCCAATATGAAGCATGAATTAGTCCAACATGGTCAAGAAGTATATAACCTTCACCAAAGATGGAAGCTGATAGAAATGCAATTAGGAGGCGCATCTCGTGCAGCCACACTTCACCACCTTCTCAACCTCGTCCACAAATGAGGACCCATCTGTGCATTCGAAGGAGTATTTCCGCCTCTTGCTCCTCAGAGGTCCACAACACTGCCCACCAGCACACCCGCCTTTACATTCCAAGCGAGACACTTTCTTTGTTGTTTGACAGGCGGCATAACCCTGCTGCTTTTGGTAATAATCTCTTATCCGTTCCCCTCGGCAAGAAATTTCTAGAAAAGAAAAAGGAGAGAAGAGCATTTATAAAGACAGACACTGAGGTCTGTAGAGTGACCAAAAGAAAGTCAGGACCTCCATTTTGTGGTCACTGTCCCATCTACTTTGAAACTGCTATTTTTAGTGTTATGTTTGAGGTCCATATTATGAACTGATGGCGTGATCTAGTCTTCCTTGAAAAATATGCATCTTTTAGGCCTCTATTTCTAGCAAAGTGACTGCTATGTATGTAGACAATAAATACATGTTTGTTCTGACAAGAAAATTGGATTCCTAAATCTTTTCCTTTATTGCAAAAAAGGAGAAAAAAAATACACATCTTCTGTTTCTACAGGACTAACAGCTGGTTTTGTTTACCACAGGGAGCAGTTTCATAGAGAATGCAATTTAATTTATTAGGCTCAGAATTTAATATTATCCAATATGTTACTTAATACAAGTAACATTCCACTAACTTCATAAATTACCCTAGTATGAAGTAGTTCAAAAAAGAGACATCTGTTAAAGGCTTCCGCAGTCACGTTCATCTTATTGTCTGATGCACCAAAGTCTGTGCCAGCTGGAGGCCAGGCAAGTTTTGATTTTAGAAACAAAGCAGAGAGACGTTGGCTGAAAACTCAGCCGGCTTCCATCGCTCTCACCTGCATAATTTACTGTGATAAATCAGTCCATTCCAAGACCAAAGGCGATTTTGTATTCAAACCAGAGCAGAGCTACCACTTCCATGGTTTCTGTGCCTGAAGCTGGGTTAGAGCTACATGTGGGTGAGGGGAACAGGTAGAGGGTGAAACACAGCTGGGCAGCTATGCTCTGAGGAAGGGAAAGGAGATGGCCCACAGCAAGTCAAGTTGAGATAAGATGTCTACTGGCCATGGAAGAAACTTATGGTGAGTGTTTAATGATTTTCTTTCTTTTTTATTTAAATTTTTAAATTCATTTTACATACTAACCGCAGATCCTCCTCTCATGCCTCCTCTGGTCCCCTCGGGCTTCTTCCCACCAACCATCCCCCATTCCTTCCTATGAAAGCCCATGAGGAGTCAAGAAAACATGGTGCATTCACCTAAGGCAGGTCTACGCCCCTCCCCCTACATCAAGGCTGTGCAAAGTGTTCCCTCCCCCCATAGGTAATGTGCTCCAAAAGGCCAGTTCACAGTTAGTAACTGCATATCCCTGAGAACCAAACAACAACAGGAGCCACAAGCCATACACAGCCCAAGCGTTTCCTCACTGCAGTTTATCTCTTTCACGAGGGATGCGGCATACCTCCTTACTGTGTGAAGAGGTGCCTAACTTACCTCTGTCACAGCTGTCCCCGGTGTATCCACTGCTGCATTCACAGTAGGGCTGCCCGAGGCCAGAGAGCCTGCACTGCCCATGTTTGCACTTCATCATCTGGCAAGGGTTAAACAGATCTTCTTCTTCATCACAAAGGACACCCCCATGGCCCTCCAGGCACTTACAGCTGTAGGAAAAGGCATTGATGGGCAAGCAGGTGCCATGTACACATCTACAGGGAAGGAGAGCATGGGAATGAAAATAAAGTTGATATAGGAGTTCAGAGTGATGGTGGTTAGGCAAAGACATGTCTGGATACACAAAACAGAATTCTAATGTGTTGATTTCTCTAGGTCTCTACTCTTGCCATGCCAACCTCTCCTAGATTTGCTTTGAGAATTTAGCATATTTACTGAGAACCAAGCTCCTGGAACTTACTTGTTTCCAAGGCAGGGGTCATTGGTTCGCTGGTCACAGAGGAGACCCATCCACCCTTCCTCACATTCACAGGTGAAGCCTGATTGGCTGCTTGGCTGGCATGTGCCATGGGCACATACTTTCTTGTGGCATGGTTCACAACCAGGCAGAATTCCGGTTTGCATGGGTACTTTCCGGAAGTCCTGCAGCTCACTGTTGATATAAAGGTTCCGGATACAGCCATGGAAGCTGGTGCCATTCTGCCCAGGGGCCTGGCGCAGTGATGCCACGTTATTCTTCCCAGGCATGCCTAGGAAGAAACAGCATGTCAGATGAGAGTCTTTACAGGCTCCTCTGTCATTTGCTACAGAGTAATATTGATGTTCATTATCCCATCTCTATTAAATTGGAATTTTATTCAGATGAGACAGAGAAAAGCTGTACATCTTTCTCAATTTCAGATGTAATAGGTCATTCTAACTTTTAACTAACATAAACCCAGCTTATTTGGTGATGCGTTTTTAACTGGTAATTTGTCTCAAAGAAAACTTGTAACATATATGAATATATTAAATGTTCAAGAAGGTCTACTTAAAAAAAAAGTAGAAGTAGATATTGTTTTTCTATTCCCTACGAGTATATACCGTGCACACGGAGAAGCCACAGTTTGTAATTCTCTGATTAATTCTTTTTCTAATTCTAAAATTACAGATAGATCTTAGACAGCTTGAGCCACGGGTTGCAGGCTATCCATGTCAGCATGTTGCTGATTGTCTAACTTTCTTAGTCTTAAAGCCTAGCTTGAGAGTTGGGACTCACAGTAATCCCCATCAAAGTTTCTAAGTTAGCAACTATCCCAGCACCTCAAGGTCACTGTCCCCAAGTACTTGAGGATATCTGTGCCTGAAGAGCTCATTTTTGCTTCTCATCAGGATAGCACCTCATTCATATCATATATTTCATATATTTGTTTTTCCACTTAGAGTAAAGTTCTTATGTCAGAATTTTTTTTTAAAAAATACAGAATAAGTTTCATTACAAACCGCATTTGCAATCTTGGGGCATATAGATTTCAGAAGTGACAGTCATCTAGTAACTATTATTTTGGCAGAGCTGAGGAATCTTTCCATGGCCTGATCCAGACCCTGAAATAGTTGCTCAACAGTACTTTATACAGAGGATCTTCTAGAACACCAGATGAGGAGAAAGGAGGGAGTTGCAAGCCTCTGAGCAAATGACTTTCCTTCCACTCTTCATAATTCAACTGTGCTGGGACTCCAAGCCATTGCTTGGGATTATAGGCTGGGATGAGCTCCATTCTCCAGAGTACCATTACATTGTAGGGCTCATGATCTGTGCCACCATTCCCTTTCCAAGGCAAAAAAGCCTATTTGAGTCTTAACAGGTACCCAAATACAAAGTATACAAAGACACTAGTCTAGAGGTCAAATCTCTAATATTGGTTGAGTGTTTCTTGGCTAATCTTCATTACCAAGTTGATGTGATTTAGAATCATTTTGTGTCTGAGCTTCTTTTCCTGATACTGTGGTAAAATTACCCGGCACAAGCAACTCCAGGGAGAAAGGCTTATTTCAAATTTTCATTCAAGTGTAAAGTCCATCGTGGTAGCAAATCAAGACCATAGCAGTTTTATGCACCTGGTCACATCATATGAAGAATCAGGAAGCAGAGAGAGAGGACAACTAGTACTCAGCTTGTTTTATACATGTTAGAGTCCTGGATCCCCATCCAGGGAATGGTGACACTCTATAAAAATAGGTCTTCCCACACCAATTAACTTAATACAATACAGGTGATTCTGATGCGGGGGGCTTATGATCACACTAGAACAGGTACTGGATTCTTTGGGTTTCATTTAAAATTCTATAAATAAAGACATTTCCTGAAAATATGGCTGTGAAGAATGTGCTACTATGCCAAGTTTGAGGCACACAGTTGACATTTTCTAGGGGACTACCAGTGACAGAAAATTCATTCCTGTGGAGAAAGTCTTTTTAAATTGTGTTAATCCATTACAAATGTGGTCTTTCTTTAATGACCTTCATTTGGGGTCATTTCTTAAAAGAGCTGAAAGTGAACTTCGTCCAATGCTATTTTAAAAGCTCATTTTGGTGGAGATACAATCTTGATTTGTGCATACATCCAGACTAAACTGAGATTGGCAAAGTTTCTCAAAAGTGAGAAACAATGAAGAATTAGTCATTTAGTCCCAAAACTTACAATTACAGTGGGTGTAGTTTTGATGGTGAAAAATCTACAAAATATCACAGCTACCTACCATGTATAAACTCAACTTTCAATAGCATATAAAATCAAGACCTTTTCTAAATTATTTTTGGACCCGGGAATTGACCCAAACACCTCCTGCATACCATATTCTATCCTGAATTACCCCTCTAACCAAGAACTA
Source organism: Sigmodon hispidus (assembly GCA_004025045.1). NCBI lineage: Eukaryota > Metazoa > Chordata > Mammalia > Rodentia > Cricetidae > Sigmodon > Sigmodon hispidus. Next base: position 179,863 of record PVIH01002320.1, on the reverse strand, counting down.
TTCTGGGCCAGCACATTATATGCTTAGTTACAGTGCTGTCTTTCAGCTGATAAACAGAAGTTTTGTATTTTTTTAAACAGTAAATTACTGCACAGCTGAAGATAGCCTGGAACCACAAATACTATTGCTTCAGCCTCCTGAGTGCTGAAAATACATTTGCACATTACCTTGCCATAACTGATAATCTAAGATTTTGCCTTTTGTGACTTTTATTTTGTCTTTCATGAATTTTAGTTGGAAGAAAATTAATCCACTAACTACTCAGTAAATAAATTAGTAAATGAATTTTTAAAAAATCATTTCCAGCCTCTTTATGTTTTAAATGACAAGGCATAGTATCATTATTAAAATCTTTTGTCCAAAGTTGATACTGTTTTGGTAGTATGTGCCCAGATGCCTATATCTATGTCTTACTCCATCCAGACAGTTAGTAATAAGCTATTCTAGTTCAATTGTTAGATGAAAAAACATTAAAATTCTTCTGATTTGTGATACATAAAGACAGTATCATGAATACTCAGTAATTTAGGAGCACACTTAGCTGCAGTACCAGTCAGCATTTCCCTAGCAAATGCTTCTGCAATGCACCAATGTCCAGGATAGACAGAGTACCATACTCAGGGATGGCCCTGGTTTTAACTAGATTTAACCTTACTTCCTCTTTGGTGACTCAGATTCTCTGCCATGTGACAGTTGGGCTGTGGTCTTCTGGGTCCCTTGTATTTTAAAGTCTGAACCACCACCAAGACCACCATCTGGGGAGGAAGTCAATGGGCTCAGGGTGGTCTCTGGCAATAAAGCTAATACCAAGATGGTTTTCCGTATGCCTGAATATTCAGTGGTGCTTATGAATTCCTCTGAGACCTCTAGTCTAGTTAAAAGGATTAGCAATTTTCAATTGCGAGTTTAATTTTTTCCCATTTTGGAAAAGTCTGTCTTAAACAATTTCATCTATCTATCTCTATATATATTTTAAAAAACTGAACACCATATTCTAAATGGATCTTAAAACATTCATTAAAATATTTTTAAATAAAAGCACCATAAATTCAAGTTAAGGACACATTCAGAGGTAAAGGTGAAACCATATTACTTAAGCCAATTTGTTTTCTGATTTTTGTAAAGCAGTAAGTGGCAATGCAGGTGGCATTGGCATCAGAAAGATCTGGACTTAAATAATTGTCTACCACAATTTAGCTGAGCAAACTTGAAAAAGCTTTATAAAATTTTTGAGGCTGACCTTTTAGGACTATGAAATGGAGAAAGTAGTGTTTACCTTCTAGTTTTACTTCAATTTTCTCTGAAAAGGAAAGGTAGAGCCGCTAAAAGCAGTTCCATATAAATAAAGCCATTATTTAAAAGCAAAGCACTATGTTGGTTATAGCAAATGCTTAAAAATATATAACTCATTCCTTTTCCATCACAGATAACACTCAGAGCTGGCTTTACGCACTGCAAGGCAATTCTGCTCACTGTAGAATAGGTGAAAAGAGAAACTGAAGCTCGAAACAATCTCAGAATGAAGAGGGGAGGTGGCATGAAGTCCCACCCACAACCTGGGAGCTTCTGACAAGGGTTATTACTGGAAGAAGAAAGACTTATTTGCATGATACTCCAGGTAATCTGGGCTACCTGCAGTGGAAGCTACACACTGAAGAGTTATGGGCAGCATGAACTGGACTTTGTTTTTTTGTGTAAGACAAAAAAAAAAAAAAGGGACACGGGCTTGGGTGGCTGGGTTAAGGGTGACAGATTTTGAAGGAATAGAGGGAGGGATGAATATGATCAAGCAAATCGTACAAAAGTTTTTCAGATAACTAATTAAAAAAGTCTCATAATCCTGATAGTTGTGACTCCTCTGAACCAGTGAGGTCAGTCACCTTGCTAGTATTTCAATCTGCAAGACCAATAGTAATGCCCATCAGTGATTCAGAGATGGGTCTGCATGCAGAATTCACAATGCTGGGACCAGAAGGGACATTTATTTTTCAACTTTGTGATACAAGTCATCCATTAACTTGGTTCCTAAAATATAGTTGATGCTCCACAAGCATTGATAGAATTAAATCAAAGGTGCTGATCTTTTCTAATCTTTTCCAACAGCATTGATATATAATTTTTTAATTATTAAAACGATTAAATATGGGAGTGCTCTGGCTGTAGGTGACACTTATAAGCAACAGTTTTGTGGAAGATTTAGAAGGATTAAGATGACTGAGTAGCATCCTGAGCTTAGTCTTTTGTAGAGGCTAAGAACTTCATAAAAATACTTGTTCAAATAAAGAAATGAGGTGTGTTGACCTGTTTTGAGGCTTTAGTTATCTAGTTAGTTAAATCAGTTAATCTTATCAATTTGATAATTTAATTTATTGCATTTCTACTCAGTATCACATCTTTATTTTTCCTCAATTTTGCAAGTCTGTCTCCATTGAACACCTTTTCTTGCAGACACAGACAATGGTAAGAGTTCTGTTCTTTAGAGTTCAGTTTCCTCCCTGGGACTTCTTCATTTCTCTGTCTCTGCTTCTCACTCTCTTCCCAGATTCATTCTTACTGCTTAAAAAAAGACTTGGAGAAGTACTGTAGCATTCCAAGAGCTGTCCTACCTTGCCAAGGTTTTCTTTTTACCTTCATTGTAAGAGCCTACCTAAGCAAATATACTTCCTTCTGGTCTGACAAGATATTTAAATCTGAGTCACTGATTATTTCATTTGAGTTTCATTGACAATTGAGTTTCATTTATATGGACCTCTAGAAATATCAGCATGGCAACATTAGGTTGAGTTGATATTATCTACCTCATTAAGGGAGCTGGGCCAGAAACTTCTCCTTCCTACTTTGCACCAAACTTGCTTTATCCTGTGTGTGTTCAGGTGCATAAATGCATGTTCTTGCATGTGTGTGAAGGCTAGAGAGCAACTTCTTGTGTTCTTTCTCAGGAGCCTTGTACTTTTTCTTTTGAAATAGGTTCTCCCATTGCTTTCGATCTCATGGAGTAGGATAGGCAGATACACTAAGCCCTAAGCCCTAAGGATCTGCTTGTCAACCTCTTCAGCACTGGGATTTTACGTATACCATAATACCTGGTATTTCACATGGGTTCTGAGTACTTGATTTATACACTGAGGTGTATCCTCAGTCTTACTTTATAAATTTCTAACTTTATCTCTAACTAATTTTCTGCTTCTGTCTGTAGGCAGATATAAAATTAAATGACACTATATATAAATTACCTAGCTAGCATGTCATAGATGAAGAACTAATGTCCTTCTCTGACCTGACGACATACTGAGTTAGACACAAAACCAGGATGACCGAATGGTCCCTTACAAGACACTTTCATTTCTTTCTGTTTTATGCTTGCTGGAAAATTACAATGATTGATCAATATCAGTGAGCATGGCACCAGTCACCAATAACTTCAGATTTGATCTATAATGAGAAGCACAGAGTTGGAAGAGCACTGGATTTGAAGGAAGTTCACCTCCTACGTAAAGTGGGGAGTCAAAATTCAGAGTAGATTGTTTTGACAAGTTGGTGATGATTTTAGGGCTGCCTCCATCCACTGAGAGGGAGAGACTGGAATCCAGGGTCAGCAGCTCCACAATGTGGAAGTTTCCATCATTGATTGTCTCCACACTGCAATGGAAGAAAATAAACAACTTAACTTGAAACATAGTTAAAATACAAACTTCAAAAGATCCAGCTTCAGAAGAGACATCCAGAGCAGACATTTAAAAAGTGACTTTTAAAGGATATTCTGAAGCAGATAAAATTAATTTGATTTCTCAGGATATGGGAACAAAATAAATCTGATCTCTCACAGAGAGAACTGGAAAGATGCATACTCGTTACCCAGCATTATTTGTGGAATTCAAAAAATGATAACTTAATTTGTTTTACTTTTAAAGGGCATAAAAGATCCATTTAGAAAAAGACAGTCTATGACTTTGAATGGTATAGAGAAGAAGCTAGCACCCTTTTTAATATCAAATGCCTATGAGTTGAAATGAGTGAAATAGTGATGTGTATATCTTGGTGATAACAAGGTATTTTATCTTTATTTTACTTAAGGCCCTACCAAAAAGAGGGAAATAATTCCTGGTACTAAAAACTTAGCAAACTACTGAATCTATTGATATCTTGGATCTAAGAGGAAAATGTACAACTACCACTTTCCTATACTAGCATAATCCCTAACTACATTCTAAATATTCATCTTTACAAAAATAGATAAATGGAACTCCTCATCAAATACATTTCTCTTTGTGACAGATATGTCATTACAGAAAACTACAACTCATCAAAATGAAAAATAAAAAAAACAAGTCATGCTGTGGTAACCAGCAAACCGTTCCATTTACCACACTGTGCCTAAGACTTGGGAACAATTGCAGAGGAGGAGGAGGAGGAGGAGGAGGAGGAGGAGGCAGAAATATTATAAGCAATAGGAACAGCATGGGATCATCTTCTAGAAATGATAGGAAAGCTACATTTGTGAAATCTAAAAAACATGGTACCTACAAAGGGATCAAAACAAGGACTATCATGAATAGGCATGCTAATATGGAAGGAGGAAATCTAAACTGTAGGCAATTAAAAAATTCTGAGGGCAGGAGAAATACCCTTCCCCAGGAAAGACACTCGCAATTGGTTATCCCGTACCAAGTGGACAGTCTGAAATCATATAATAGAAGAAACATTTTATGTACTGTGTATGTTGTACTTATATATTTAGGAATAAAAAAAACATGTATTAAAGAAAGAGAGGAGATGAGTTTGGAAGAGGGAAAGGACCTGCTGCATGGGAGGAGTTTGAGGTAGAAAGAGAAGGGAATAAATAATGTAATTATATTCTTCTAAACCCATTTAAAGATGTATTTTTTTTTCTTGTATGGTTGTTTTTCCTAGATGTAAATCTGTGCACAGCATGAGTTACTAGTGTATGCAGAGGTTAGAAAAAGGTATCGAATTCCCTAGAACTGGAGCTTTTGGTAATTGTATTTCAATTTCAAACAATAAAAAATAATTAAGAAAATGACTCTCTTCCAAAGAGATATGTTGAGTTTTACTGTGAGCACTTGGTTAAATTAAGATAAATTTGGATTTGAATTCTGCTTTGGGTTTATTAAATGTTTGAGAAGTTATTTTATTAAATCTATTACAAATGTTATGGTAACACAATTCAGTTCTCGCTGGCAAATGCTATATATTTCCCCATTTCACAGTGAGGTTTGTATCAAGAAGAAATAATTTTACAAACATGTTTACCAAGTTAAAAGTCTCACATCACATTAAGTACCCACATCATACAAAATATTCTCAAATCTGAAGGAAATGTCTGGTTTAGTTCATTTTATAATGTCACTTGCAAGAAAATGCTAAAAAAAATCAACAAAATTGTGACTTCTTTGAGGTATATCTTATTCAAGGTGCCAAAAGTTACAAACTGAAGTGCTAAAATATAGATAACATAACAAAGTTAGTAGATATACATATTGAAGGTCATAGCCAATGAATGCTCCCTTGAGATCATATGCAACTCAAAGTGGTTTTATATGGATCTTCTATAAACACTGGATTTAATTAGGTTATAAATATTAATAGAGAGGCACTTTTTTTCTTTTTAAAATTGCAATGAAAAGACCTACATTTATTGAGGAATGAGCTCTTGGTCACATATTGATTTCTGACAATCAATCCAGACATGTCATTGCTATGAAGGTGTTTGGTGCAGTAAAATTGAGTGGCTCAAGACCATTAACGTTTTATGCTCCTTAATGCAGTGATCCAGCTGGGTGGCAAGAGATAGGTCATTTCATCAGCAACTCAATTTACTGACTTACCAATCATTTACTTTTTGTTTCATGTTGCATTTGTTTTGAGTTTTACATCTTTAAAGCAGGCTATATTGTAAGCTACTTTAAATAAGAGGTATGTGATCTATTTGTGATATTTTCAAGTGATCACATAAATATTTATGACACTTTTTGATACCTAATCAACAAGCTATATAGACATAAGTGAAACATATTAAAAGTATCAAGAATTGTTATTAGTTCTAGTACTAGGAAATAGTTATAAGTCATAAGCTTCTGGCATATTTAAAGATGGCTTCTCATGGATATATTTTATTAAGAAAATTAGCATCATTAAGGATAATGCTGAGAGTTATTGGCCGCTTAGCTTGTCTTACTTCTAATAAAATGAGTGACCTTGGAAGGTTGGGATCATTTTTTCTTGTATTTATTAGAGAAATGCATACAATAAGGTCAAAAATTATTTGACATCATGAGTGAAGTACAAATTATACATGTATAAAAATTATACATATTTATAATAGTTCTTTTAAACCTGAGCGTCATGTTAGCAAAGGTGAAAATACCAGTTGACCTCAAACTAGGATGCCTGCTTTGTGTGTCTATGCTTTTAATCATTATGCAACACTTTCTCAATAAAAATTATTTTGCCTGTAACAAACTTGTAAAATTTTGTAAAACATCTTGATTAAACTGTTATTCTCAGATCTCCAAGTAAGTCGGGATGGTTACATTTTAATATAAATTTATATGAGGATTGTATAACTTGGTGTATCAAATAAAAATATCTGAATTGGGAAAAAATTGAATAATCTCAGAAGGAGAACCTGAAGGTTACATAGATGCATATTAAGTATGTTTGCAAATTGGTACTGGATCCTATTTTTCAATTATGAGTGAGCTTCCCAGTAAGATTTTTCTCTCACAAAACAACATAAATAACTGATAAAAGCCTGATAACAGTAACTACTGATGTTAATTATATTTGTATGCTTTTAGAATGAAGTGAAGGCTGATCTTGACCTTTTAAAAGGTTGATAAAATTAATGATTTTCAGTGTCTTTGTTAGAAGACTATGGTGTCACTGAACCCAAAGAGACTATGAAACACATTCAAAACTGAAATTGGTGTTTTATGCTATCATGTCTATTATGAGTGGCATTGAGGCTGTTTAAGATTGCTGCACCTGTATACTCTTTTAAAATCAAAGCATGATAGATACCCCAATATTTCCACTAACCGTAAGTCTAACTGAGATGTCATTGATTTTGCAGTCCATCAGTCACCTCCCATTAGGCCTCGCTGCAATGCACAGTGCTCTCTGGGGTTAGGATAATATTGATAACCTTCCCTTTTTCACACCCCAAGGGAATGATATATAAAGAAGAACTCACAAGAGTAGCTGCTGAACCACTTAATCCGACTGGGAACACCAATTCTATTAATGTTAATATGTAATTTAGGTTCACTGCTTTCATCTATTACCTGAGATTTTGTTCATTTGATTTTCTGCACTGAAAATGGTTGTAAGAAAACCATGCAATTTTCCAACTGTAGGTTTACTACATAAAAACAGTTTTAAAATTTGGAGCTTAAAAGAAAATTGGAACTCTAAAATGTTCATTCTTCACTTTCATCTTTCTACTCAACAGGACATATTAACAATGGAATTTTATGTTTGTGTAATCCACCAGTTTGAAAGTATTTCAATAGCTTGATAAGGGTTAAAATTTTAAAATTTCTTTCTTCCCCATCACTATTTCTCCCTTTCTTTCATTGACAGTGGCCTGCGGTTGTTTTTAAAAGATTTAAGTATCTGGTGACAAAATCCATACAATGAAACAGGGATCTAGAAGCAGACAAGAAGAGCTTGTTATTTCTTGCTGATATCTGCACACTGAACATGACTCATCCACAGAGGACACTAATATATATATATATATATGTGGATATGTATATATAATATAATACATATCTACTTCCGCCTATCTTTTTAAATACAAGAGAGCAGGAAACCAAGTGAGATTAAAGCCATTTATGTCTACTCCACGTATTTCAGAAGAATATTCTCTAGACTATTTTCCTGAATAAGTAATGTATTTTCATCAGTAATTTGAAGCTAATTCAATTAAACAAAATATGTTGAAATGGACACTGTCTGTGAGGCAGTGAAGTTTATAGTGGCATCTCTATCCATTGTTCCCCAGAAGTGAGGACAATCCATAAGCTACCAAGAGTTCTTTTGCACTGAGGGCCACTCTGTGTATTGTCCCACACTCTGGCACTTGTTTGTATTATTGCAAAGTTTCTCAACTGTATGTGAAAACAATAATGGCTCTAATCCTTGAGAGGAAGCGGAAGATGTTCAGAGAGATGACATAACTCGCCCATGCTTATGGTGATACCTTCCAGACAGCATGTGAAAATGGCTGAATCTTAAAAATAGGGATGTAAAGATTCTGTCTGTCTGCTTCCGAGGGACCATCTTTCTGTTCTACCTGTGCTGAGGTTCTTCTATTCCTTCTTTTTCATATCTATATATCCATCCTTCTCCATCTTCTCTTTGCCCTCATCCCCCTCTGCCTCCTCTCCTTCTTTTCTTGCATCTTGGGCAATCCAGATAGTGTGAAGTTAAGGAAATGTAGCAGCTGGCAGCAGAAAGTGCTACAGAGTCACAACAGGCTCCTACATGTGTTGTTCTGTACACCAGCATAGTAGACAATCCTAATTTTCTAATTTTCATAGTGTTTCTATAGAAGCTATCTCATTTGGCATATGACATTAATTTTAACTTTAAGTATTTTGTAAAATCTTTAAAAGTTTATGTTAATCTCAGTTAAATAAAGTTGTATTGATAAACAGCAAATTATCATTGTGTTTGAGAATTATATTTTTTGTCTCTGAGTAGAGTTGAAGATAGCAGTATATTGGTATATTCCATCACTCATTCACTCACTCACTATTGTGTCCCTCTGTATGCTGTTATCTAAATTAAAAAAGTATCAATCATTTGTTATGCATCTCAATTCATATTTGTTGTGAATATAGACTGTGATGAATTAGCAAAACAACCAGCTTTTGGGGTAGTAAAAGCCTATATTTGAAGCATTTGATGACTGCTGTGATAAAAATATTGTGGACATGGCTGAAATCAAGACAGTAAGACTGATAGTATATATTTTAGACACGGAAAGAGTTTTATGTCATGAGCTCTCAAAACCCAGTTTAAGTTATTCTACTCACACAAGTTATATTAAAGTCTACTCCATGGAATACAGCATCACCAAGGAATTTGCAAAATATGAAAAATTTTACATCCTCAAGACCCCAGAATCATAAAGGAGTGGAGAGCCCCAGCATAACCTTTCCCCTACTGCCTGTTTCCCTGGTGTTGGGAATTTATATACTTCTTAAAAAGGCCACAATCTTCTGTTATGATGTAAGAAATAAGTTGATAAAACATGGTACTTTATTAGTAATGAAAAAACCCCTACATCTTATGTTTCATAACAGCCATAAAAGCATGCTAACTACTCTTCTAATTTTTAATAAATATTACTTTTTATTTCTTTATTTATATGTGTGTATATATATGTATATTTAATTTTTGTTTACCTGATTGGACATGCCAAAACTTGTCATGGATTTCCTGATATTGTCTCCATTTATTTTAGTTGTTTCAATGAACAGGACAATATAGTAATACCATCAATTATTTTGGTTTCAAAAGTTAAATTTTATGCTAGTACAGAATAAGAATTACTGTTCTAATTTATAATTATTTTGATGGTAGTAATGTAACAATGATAAACATAAAACATAGTTATGATGTGATTTAACTGTCTATTGTGTTTCTATACATTGTAATATTCAAATGCTCTTTAAAATATAATCTTACTGACAGAAGACATTAATGATGTGGGTGCAAGTATTTGAATCTTGAATGGGCATCCACTGAATAAAATTAAAGGTAGTCATAAATGATAGAAGGAAATTTTATATTTTCTTTTTTTTTTTAAATTGTTTTAGAAAATAAAGTTTTTTTTCTGTGTATTCTCTTGCTCTTCCTCCCTTCCCCCTCCCAATCCCTCCTGGTCAGCCTTCAGCCTCTCTCCTCCCCATCCCCACATCCCCTCCCCTAAAAGGGCAAGAAGTCTCCAGGTGGATCAGCTAAGCATCCATTCCAGGCAGGTTCAATTTTCTCATCCTAATCCTAATATTTAACCCTAAGTATTAATTTTTATTTCATAATATATATTTTTTATTTTTATAAATAATGTGAATGTGTCTGTGTGTGAATTTGTGTTCATGACTGTAGGTATCTGCAGATGCCAGAGGAACAAAGACCTGCAGCTGGAAGTGCAGTGGTTCTAAGCTTTCCTCATGTGGGTGCTGGCAACCCGCTGGAGAAGCAGTTTACACTCCTATCTGCTGAAGTATCCCTAGCCCTCTTAATTTATAAATAACAGATGATGGAATTTACAAAGTTAATTTCTTAGAAAAAGGACCTTTGTTAAATCAAAGAAAAAGTCATATTTTAAATTAAAAAAATGTTCTCTTTATCTAGATTAGGAAATAACTTTGAAGTAAAATGTATGAATCTATAGCTGACCCTCTGAAACCATTATCCTTCTGCTTGTTTTTCACAATAACTGACACTAAAAGTGAATTGTTTAAATTAAAAAACAATCCTATAAAATTAATAACAGGATATGTGATTGTTTTTCTCTAATATTCCTGAAATTAACTCCATTTTAATCAAAGTTGAAAAGGAATCAGTCAAATGATAAAGTGTACTTGATGTAAAAAACCTTAATTTCCATATGGAATTTCCTCAAGAGCACTAAGCAATACCTGATGTAGAAAATGTTGCTCAGCAATGTGTAATTTATGTAACATAAATCATAAGCAAGGAAACCACACACAAACAAAACAGTTATCCAGAATAAGAGTATTAAATTATGTCCTTTAGAGCAACAGTACGTACTTTTAATTATGTTCTAGAGAGTTGATAAGAAATATAATATGAACATTAATTTAACTGAATAGTAAGTAACTCACAAGAACTGCTTGCATAGGTGATATTTATGAATTTTTACTAAAGCAATGCAGAAGTGGAGCCTTTCTTTTGCTACTTCTAGAAAAGAGGAAACAAGCACAAAGGCTCTACCATTTTCTGACTGTTGGAGATAAGTCAGAAAATCAGAGTGGTATTTAACGGCAAAGTGGACACGGGATGAAAGAGAGGACTAGAAACAAACTCATCTCAACCTGGATGCCAGGAAGCCAGCCTGTGAGCAAAGTATGTGATGGACACTTGGTTTCACACTGAAGAAAATTTTGAGAAGAAATGTAATTTTGAGAAATTCTGCACTATGATGCGAGTAGCTATTGTTATTTATTAATTTATATTAATTGTCCAAATGCTTTACTCATTTTGCTTTCCAAATAATCTCACAACAACAGCACTTTTATTTATTATCTGCATACTTAGGTGAAGACCGGAGAGTGATGATTTGTGTCTAACACACAGTTTTCAGGGCATAGACCTTTTTCTGTTATTTCAAAATTTTGTTCTAGTGCTGATGGCATTCAAATGATTTAAAATTCAAAATAATGGGTAGTGGCATCCATGTAGACATCTTTCTTCCAACACTCTCTTTTAATGTCCATCTTTACTAGATGTAAATACCTGGAATACAAGTATCTGTATTTCTTTACTCTCCTCTGACACCCTTCCTGTTTTTTATTTTTAATTTTTTGGAGACAGAATCTCTCCATTATGTAGCTATTTTGCCTATCCTGGAACTCCCTATGTAGACCAGGCTGGCCTTGAACGTACAGAGATCCATCTGCTTCTGCTTCTAAAGTGCTGGGATTAAAGGTATATGCCACTATATCCTGTTTCCACTTTTTATTTTAAATTGAGTATTATACCTGGATAATTTCTCAGTTGCTTTGATTTCTCCATTTTTTCTTTTCTCCATGCCTTTTTACCTTTTGGTCCTCAGAATATTTTTAATTTCCTTAAAATTCAAGAATTTTACGTTACTATGATATAATTCCTGAACTTTACACAATTTTTGCCTGCCTTTTTAAACTGTAAAATAATGTAGTACCTTTCTTAAATTGTGAGTTTTAATTTGAGAAACAAGAATTAAATAGAACCTATTTGCCAAGACCTAATAGTACAGGTCTCTATTTTAAAATTTTCTAACAGAACTATGAGCTTTTAGTTTCAAATGAAAAATGGAGAGTTTGCAACATAGCATTTTTAAAAATAACTGTCACAGGACACATGATATTTTTAATTGAAGCAAAAATGGCATTGGCAATCAAACAAACACAAAATACCCTTTCCAGTAAGTTTTCATTTGGGTAAAATCACTTGGGTTTCTCCAATTTAACTAGAAATATTTTGGTATATTTTATGTGAGTTCTTGCTTTTACATGGCAACACAAGAATCTTTACTATGGTTTGGAAGAATTCTATACTGCATCATTGTCACAAAAAACTAAAACTAAAATAAAATAAAATCAACCACAAACTTATGAAATATTTTTATGGGCTAAAACACTACATAATTTGAAGTTTAATGATACATAAAATGCTCTCAGTAGTTCCTCAACATTGGGAGGTAAAATAATCATTGTATTACACTTGAAAACCAATAATTATGTGTCTGTTTCTATGATCTAAATAGTCCCAAGTAGGCTAGCTCACCATCAGCAGGATGATCAAATTCCACCCATGGCTGCAATTGGCATCTACTTTCTCAGAATTGTTTATGAAGGAACCAATAAGCTGTGAAGACTTTTGAAGCACATTTATGTACACACAGATAACACAAATAAGAAAGAGATCCCTTGCTATATTTTATCTCAGAATCAATACACAATCACGTGTAGCCAAGGATATTTGGCCTAGAGATGTGTTTTGTTTATAAATACGGTGCTATAAATGTAAGTCAATATGAGCATGTTGACACAGGCCTTTAAGCCTAGCACCCAGGAGGCAGTGGCAGGTAGAACTTTGAATTCCAGTTCAGTCTGGTTCACAGAGCTCCAGGAAAGATAGGACTAAATAGAGAAACCCTGTCTGGGAATAACAACAACAATGTGAATCAATATTTAAAAGAGAAAAATTCATACTGAGAAAATAAATGAATAATAGACTTGGAATAGTATTTTTACATGACAGCATCCAAGGAGAACTGAGAACAAAGGGATATGATTTTTTTTCTTTCCCATCACAAACACGTCTATTACATGGTCAACCTCAAAGCTATCTGCCATAGAAGAATATACACTTATAAAGCCAGATTTTTCAAAGAATTTGAGAGAGAGGCATAGTCTTTTCCTAAAATTGACTTGCTTAATTTTCTTACATTTCCTGTCTAGAAAAACTATGCATTAGATTACAAACTCTGAACTAATGGTAATTTCTAGCATTATTTTTACATGTGAAGAGATGTCTGGTATATCATCTGAGATTATTACTACTAAAGAAATTATAAAGCCTATTGTAATAGTTTTAACGTGTCATTAAATTCATGCATAAAATATGGAATCTCCAAAGCAACAGCATTGAAGGGTAGGAAAGCTACAGGGTAATTTGGTCATGAGGGTTCTGCTCTTGCTTCAGTAAAGCCTGAAGCTTCAGGGAGTGGATTAGTTAGCATGAGTGGGTCTCTGTGAAGGGATGGACCAGCCCTCTTCCCTCCCCCTATCTCTAGCATGTGGTTGGTCTTGTTTGCCCTTTTGCCTTTTACTATACTGCTAAAAGGTACTTTCTTGCAAAACATTGGGGTTCTTATTCTGGACTTTTAGTCTGCAAACTATAAAAAATAAATCTCTGAGTTTTGTTTTTAACCTTCATACTGCTGCTATAGCAGCAGTTCATAAAGAACTAAGTCACCTGCTATCCCCCAATATTCCCAGCCCTTCCCATTATAGATTTCTAGAAGAGAAGCAGTTCTTCTTTGATTAAGTTTTTTCACCTTTACCAGTAATTAAGAGATCTTCACCTGTAAATGGCCGAAGCCGGGTGAGATCCGGTGTCATAGCTGGCTCGAACTCGCCCTCGATAGAGTTCCACAGCAATGTGATCTTTGTCACCCTTATACAGGAGGATGCCGCTGTCTTCATCTGTGGCAATCTAGTAGGAGGTAGCCCTGATGTTAGGATGCACAGTCAACCAAATGTATTCATCCAAAGAAACAGGCAGCTAAGTGAATGAGGGTTTTTCCCTATGGTTTGTCTCGTGGCTATGAGAAAATTACTCACTTAAAATTACTGCTTAAAGGCAATTTGTCTGTGAATTGTTCTGTTGTAAATAAATCCAAAATATTTAAGAAAAACAGTAACAAATATTTAAGGAAACCTGTTAGATGTCATGTCAATTATTGTCTTTGCTGGAAATTTTCATGTATCTGTAGCTTTGTCCCTCTTCAAAGCTTTATTATTTGCATAAACTAAATGTGGCTATTAAGCAAAATAGATTATCTCAAAACCCTTACAAAATTATTTACACTCATGCCATATGTAGTAAAGAATAGGACATATATGCTTTTATATTGCCTTTTTTTTTCTTTTGGGAGCTTTTAAAGGATTTAAGTGTAAGTTAGAATTTAAAAATTTCAGTGCCAGAGAACTGCATATAATTAGTGGCAAACACTAGAAAGTGGATGGTGTGAAGAGAGATGTTGAAAGGAAACCTGCCTCCCTCCTGGGGCTCTTGCTTCATAATTGCAGAAGCCCTGCCGCTATTGTCAGGGCTCCTGACAATAAAATTATATGTAAATAAAAGGAGAGGAAAGCCAAAAGGAAGTGGGTCAAAGTCACTTAAATTTGCAAGATAGTCAATAGTTTAGCTTCCCGATTAAGCAAGTATGAAGCCCCAATTTGTCCAAATACTCCACAACTATTATCCCTAATCTAGTACAACTTACACCTCAGGGGTGTGAAAGTTTTGCTTTATAGTAATTGTCTTAGTAATAAGACATAAACATGTTTCTTAATTCCATGCCTTTTCTTTCCTCAATGCTCTGGTTGAAGAGTTAGTTACAGGTGAGAACCAAGTCAAGGTACTGGGTCTCAGCTATGAGCTTCTCAGTTGCAACTTTCCTAAGAAACATTAGTCCTTCCTTTGTGCAGAGAAATAAAGGCAGAGTCATAAAAATTAATGGGCAAAACACTGTCACTTCATGTGTAAGATAAAGTTGCAGCCTGGAACTAACCTAACCCTAACCCTAACCCCACTTCCCACCCTTTAGTGAATTAACACACTGGCTGTTGAAAGGAAAAATTCTGAAGCCTTTTACACAGGGAAGATTTCCTTTGCTATGTCAGGAAGCTAAATGCGATTCCTAATCACTTCAGCTCCGTGGAGAGGACCTCTCACCTGAAGCGTAATGTTCGTCTGAGGCCGAACCTTGGCTGAAGGTATTTGCAGATAGGACTGTTTGTTTACAAAATTCACGCTGACCAATTTTTCACACTTCTCTCCCAGGTAGCCAGGCAAACACTGGCATATAGGTTCATTGTTCCTGATGATGCACTGAGCTCCATTCTGACAATCAAAATTATCACAGGGGCTGGTTCGAGGGAGGACCATGGGTGGAGAAAACTCACAGAACAAGCCACTAAGAAAAATAAAGAAAAACTTGATTAGATTTGATGTGCTAGTGTCCTAGAGATAGCTACCTAAATACACTTTTGTATTCATGTCCTCACCTGTAGCCTTCAGGACAGATGCATGTATAACCATTCACTGCATCAGTACAGTGAGCACCATTTTTGCATTTGTTGTCTAGACAGTCGTCAAAGTCAATGTCACAGTGCTCACCAATGTATCCTGGAGTGCAGTCACACCTATTCCAACAAGGAAATAAAGTTTCAAATTTTTGACAGAGAGAAAAGATCACAGAAAAGAGTGGCATTTCATCTGCATGAAATGGCACCATCTTAACATGAAAACAAAGAATAGGTATCTACAAAACAGCACAGGCTACACTACAAGGCATGGCTTTCTTTCTAGCTGCCAGGGGAGGGGTAAAGAACTTCTTGCTCATCCCAGGCAGCCTAAATCCAAACACAAAAAAGCTCAGTGCACCAGGGTTTTATTTTCTCCCTTTCCCTATATTGTCCAAACTGCCCTTCATTTCTGTTCTTCTTAATTTCATTGTCCGTTTTGATAATGAAAGCCTTATGTGTTAATTATAAAGAAGATTTATAAACTTGCTGTAATCATCCTGCCTCTGATTCTTAAATTCTACAGTTTCAGTCATATGATACTATGACTAGCAAATTTATATTTTTGATTGTGAGCCTAGCCTTTAGTGGCTGAGCCATCTCTCCAGCCCAACAAAGATATTAACCATATTTTAAAAGTAGTAACAGTTTTATTTGTCACAGGCTAGAAACACTAGAACACAATATAACTTAAGAAAATATAAATAACTGTATTGGACTCCCTGGTTTTAGATTAATCATTATGAAAAAATTGTCTTGAGATATTGCATCAAATGCAAAATCTCTGGGGTCATATCCATCTATCTATCTATCTATCTATCTAATTTTACATCTTGGCTATAGTCTCCCCTCCATCCTCTCTTCCAAGATGCTCACCCCCACCTCCTTTGTTCCTACTCCCCAATCTACTCCTTTTCTGTTTCTGTTTAGAACAGGACAGGTCTCCCATGAGTAACAACAAAACATGGCATATCAAATTCCAATAAGACTAACACCTCCTTATGTATTAAGACAGAGCCAGGTGACTCATTATGGGAAACAGGGTCCCAAAAGTTCTTGGGTTAATTCTATGCATGCTTCTTTAGCTTCTTCACGTGGATTTTGTGTCAAAAAGGTATCAATTCTATTGATGATGAGGGAATGGAGTAATGCAGATTATACTCTTGGAGTATCTCTTTGGTGCCAGTACACATTTTAAAAATATGGGTTCAGTGAACCCATTTTACCATTCTATAGCTCTGTAATATTAATGATAATATTACACCCACTTTACAGGTATAGACACTATGCAAGAAAAATCTCAAGCCTATATCCACTGATAGGCACTTTTTAGTGCCTCATATGGGAACTGGGTCTAGAGAATTTTGCTAGAACCTGGACCTGGAGCTAGTGCACTCCATTGTTGGATAGCTAGTTGTTCAAGGTTCCCTTCCAAAACTGTGCTCTGGTTTTGATCACTGCAAATTCTAGCTGTGGCAGTGAAGAACTAGGACTTCATGATCCTCTAGGGAATCATATACCCTGCACTTACAATAGTTTAGAGACTACTGCAGTTCTCACTTAATCATGGCTATGGCTACTCATGGTGAAAATTCTTAACTGAGATTACAGATACAAACAACAATAAAACACTATGTGTCTAGTTGTGCATCCTGCAGAGTAGCATTAAATCCTATAGTGTTAACTCTGCCCAGACCTGAATATTTATCATTCACTTATGTATGCTGAATATCTGCTACCTTCCCAATAAGGATCAAATGAAGTTTTAGTAATCACATCTACTTTTATAGTACTAAAGTATATGTGTACAGGAAACCATTAGGTAGTAGCCACACTCAATGTCCCTGTACCTATTGCTCACATCTTGTAGGCCCTACATTATCTTACAAAGCATAAGAAAGATGAGCAGAGTATAGAGAAGTACTTGAAAGCAAGAGAATATCTCTATACCACTTTATTATAGTACCTTATTAAAAGTTTTGTTATTAATTATTGTTCATCTCTTACTGTACCTACTTTCTAGCTGTATTTTATTTCTTAACAAGTACAGAAAGTAGATTTCATTTCTGTAGAGATCAGTAGTGTCTAGGGTTTCAGGCATTGCATAGATAAAGGTTATACTCCAATATGTGTTGTGAAGCTATAGGAACATTAGAACTACTACAGGTAAGTCCATAGATGGGGCTACATCTTGTAAAAGCACTTCAACCTCCACCGTTTCCTCACAATGTTTTCCTGTTGTGATTTATTCAGTTTAAATAATGAAGCTTCCATGGATGTGTTTTCTTTGAGTTTAAAAAAGTATTTATTTGTATGTGTACACACACACATGACAAGAAACCATGTTTTTATCCACAGATTTTGGACTTTCCAGTTATAAAGAGTCATACTCTATTATGGTTTTATTTTTAAGTGTGTATTTTTTTCTTTAACAAACCAAAATTGATATTTTCCAGCTTAATAAAAACTGTTTATTTTAGCATGCACCACACTCAAAGTAACTACATACCCATAACTTCACTTGGTGGTTATTATTGTCTGCTTGACAGGAACCATGTGGGAGATAGGCCTCAGAGCATGCTTATAGTAATGACTTGAAATAAGAAGGCCCATTCCTGGTTGGTGGTGCCTTTTCCTTTCTTAGATCCCTAACTGTACAGATGAGGAGAGGGAAATCACCTTTCTCTCTGCTTCCTGATTGTTGATGTGATTTATTCAGGTGTTTCCTGTTCCTGTCACCCTAACCTTCTGGCCATAATGAACTGTATGAATTGTGAGCCAGCGTGAAATGCTTTCATCTCTAGGTTGTTTTTGTCAGGCAGAATTGTCACATCAGCAAGAGAAGAAACTAACATACTTCCCATAGTTACTTTAACTTTATTTTTAACTTAAGAGTAATTAATTTAACATAAGAGTAATTATGATCTTATCTTATAGCAAATGTATAATGCAGCTAAATATAGTCACTGTTTCAACATTAGGCCTCAGAATTCACTGATCTCCTGTAGTGAAATTATGTTGTTACATAGTTGTCCTGCCTACTAGCTTAATAAAAATACTGATTGGCCAAAACAGCCAGGAAGTGTGGGTGGGGCTCCCAGGCTAAGAAAACTCTGAGTACAGGAAGAGACAATGCAGAGATGCCAGGAGACACAGAGGAAAGAAATTGAAATGCTGCTGAGTAAAGGTACCGAGCCACATGGCTGAACAAGATAAGAATCATGGGTTAGTTTAAGGGTAAAATTAGCAAGCTACATATTTGGACCCTAAGCAAATCAGCATAAAATTAATATAAGCCTTTGTGTGATTATTTGGTGCTAGGTGGCAATGAAGCTATGAGTGAGGCTGGAAAGTCCAGCCAAATATAGAATTTTAATATTGGGGACTAACATCTGTCCATTTCCATTACACCTAAATTGTGGCATTCCCATCATACTCTGATGCTATGAATTCAACTTTTAAAATTCCAAATGGAAGTGACATCTCATATCATCTGTCTTTTTATATCAGGTTTATTTCACATGCTGTAAAACATTATTTTGACTAAGGTACATGAGTTTAAGTATCACCTATATCATGGCATAATAATTTCTATTCTACTGTATGTTAAATATTAAATAAAATGCTAAGTACAAAGTCATTAACATATTGTTCAGATATCATCATAATGAATAATAAAGAAACTTAATTTTGAGTCATGATAATACTACAAAAGTCTTTATGTGTATTCTTTACTAATAATGCTGTATTCTATAAAAAAAATAGTGTTTAAGTGAATGAAGATAGTTTAAAGAAATACCTGATTAAATGTGGCATTACTGAGTGCCAAGAGTCTTATCTAAAGATACAAAATCAGGTTATTTACTGAAGATCTGATGTGTTAAAACAAATGGAAGTGCAGTTCTTCCAAGAGATCCATTCAGGTTGCATATATGATTTAGAAATAAAATTAACTCACTGTGTAAGCATGCTTGCACTGAAGCTGGCTGGTTTTAATATTAAATCACCATAAAGTGAAGTAAACAGCAAGTCTGAAACTTAATGGACCCTAAGTGGCTATACACATTTTCAAATAGATGGACGGGGCTCTGGAAGAGAACTTCCATCAATGTTAATGTGGGCAGCGCCACTGAAGTGCTGAGCATTAAAAAGAGAAGACACACTTTGAAATGCTCTGAATTATTTATCTGAAGAAAAAAAAATCAAAGTAAAGAATAAGAGAAGCATACATTTACCACAGTAGTTGTTGAGATATTTTATGTTCTTTTTTTTCCCCAAACACTATTTTTAAAACCTTCAGAACTAGCAGCTATATTATGACCAATGATTCTGTCCTTCTCATGTTTTAAAGCAGGAAGGAATAAGAATTCCTTAAATCTTCTATTACCAACAAAGCCCATCTCATCTCTTCAATTCCACTATTTGATGAGGGGTGACAATGGATATATAGAATATAAAATATACTGTTTAGGACTCTAAATGCTAACTAAGAAAGATGCAGTCTTCAAATTACTGCTTGTGGCATATCACACTCTAAAAAATGTTTCAAAGCAATTCAGGAGATTTATGAAATGTATAATAAAGCATGAAAAGTAAAACAAGCCTTGTTAGCTTAGTAATAACAAAATGAAATTGAAGTAACATTACAACTTGTCCAACAACATTTCTCAGATTTTCTCTCCTGGCTTTCCCCTTGTTTGGTTTTCCCGATCATTTTCTTTCTGCAGCCATACTTCCAACAGTGTGCAATTATTTATAAGAAGGGACTAACGGCACACACTCTGACTTAACCTGCTCTCAGCTCAACTCCACACAGTTACTATAAAATGAGCTCATGAATTACTGACTGCTGGAAGCAGCAGGCTTTCAAATCAGTCCTTCCAGACTCCAGAAAGGCAGAATCTTGAGAGTGTGCCACCTAATTGCTAGTAATAGAACATGCTTAATTAAGACTCAGTCCTTTGTTTAAGACAAGCTATTCTCATTTAAAATTGTTTTCATTAAGTCTTACTAATAACTTGTCTTTGAATAACACATAGTCCTATACAATGAGTTTATCAGATATGGTGTCCCAGAAAACCTTCCTATGTAATTCTCTGTAAAGTGGTGGTGTGGTGCATGGTCCATGTGATGGAGTTTTGACCTTCCAGCTTCAACTGTGGGCAATCAAAGCCTTTGGGAGTTAGAACAATTCACTTACCGAGTTTTGCAGAATAAAATGCAAAGCAGCATTGTGTATAAAATAAAAGAAATTAACACGAATTTTAGTTTTTGTCTTACATTGTAAGTTAAAATATAATGAAAGATACACTCAGATCTACACCCTTTCTTTCTCAGTAGTGAATATAATTAATATGTGCTGCAAGTATAACTAGGTGTTCTAAAAATTTAGCTTTAAAATCAAGTTAACTGGTAACATTCATTTTTTTAAATATTTATTTTTATTTTATGTGAATTGGTGTTTTTCCTGCATGTATAATTGTGTAAAGGTGTCAGATCCTGGAATTACAGACAGTTATTAGCTGCCATGGGGATGCTGGGAATCGAACTCTGGTCCTCCGGAAGAACAGTCAGTGTTCTTAACTGCTGAGCCATCCAGAAAATTGTGTAATTATTCATTTCAGTTTACCTTTGACAGAAGATACTGTATAAACACCAGTTGATGGAGAGGAGGTCTTTGTCACTTGTCTCATGTAAGCATGGCCAAACTCCTGAACATAGCTGTGTCATCCCCCTAAATCTAGTCTATTGTCGAGTCTAAGCCAACTGTGATAAACTAGAAAACCTGTTAGTAGGAATATGGCTTCTATAAATCACATTACTACAAAGTAGCAAGTCTAGTTTCAACTCCACCAGTAAGCTAATGTGAGGCCTTTGCACTTATCTTGTGTGTAATATCAAGAACTTATATTTTGAGTTGTGAGCCTAGCCTTTAACAGCTGAACCAGTTATCTAATCTTACTGCAATTGGATATGCCATTGCTGCCTGATATACATGGGAAGCCTTCCATTTTCTGAACAAAAAGGAGGAGGCAGGTAGGGTAGGTAGGATGGGGTAGGAAGGGGAAAGTGTGATCGGGCTGTGGAATCTTTTAATTAAATAAATAAAAATAAAAAAGTATTTAAAAATAAAGAATTTAGTCTAGATGATGTATAAGTTGCTATCAGCTCTAAAATTTCTGATAGATCCTTAATATATTTCAAGGTTTTATCACAGATATCATCTAATTTGGTACCAAGCACATTTCAGAAACTGCTAATAGAAAATGATTTTAACAAACTTTTTTTTTTTAGCTCACTTGAGTGAGCTCTCTATGCATTGTGAATGTGATCCCTTAGATCTCAAAAATAAGGTTAATAATGGTCCTTATCAAGAATTACAGAAAGACAAAAGACACAAGCCAGGAATGTCTGGAGTAGCCTAGTCTAGATAGTCAGTTGACTGTTTTCGATTATAGAATTTTCAGTTTCATCAAAATCAATTTTTCAGTTTTACAATAAGTTTACCTTATGAATGTTAGAAACCTAATTGGATTGGCCTTTAAATAAATGCAACAAAGCCAATTCAAAGGTTGCTTTATTCCATAAGAGCTTCTTAGACATTGTGGTGAACAAAAGGTTTCCCTGCTTTTTTTTTCTTTTTAACTGTGTTAAAGGTTCATGGTGTACAATAATACTTGCAAACATGTCATAAGCACGAGGATATATGTGATACATTTTTAATACCCCACCTCACAGTGAGCCTCCAGTGGCCTCAGACTTACTTGAATCCCTTTGGTGTCAGGATGCACTTGGAGTCATGCTGGCAGGGATTGAGGTCCTGGGCACAGAAGTCCAGCTTCTCCTCACACAGCTCACCTGCAATAGGGGAGTATTGTTAGTTCTCCAAGGAAGGTGTCTAGCTTTATCACAGCTCATGGGTTGGAAACAAAGCAAAGTAGGGACCTCCACAAGATATGGGGCCATAAGAACACATGTCTAAATTCAGTACTTGCTCTGTAGCTAAACCGAATGAGCTCTAGGCTTCAGGCAATGCAGACAAAGTGCTATGTGGTTTGACTGAGACCCTTCAGATATTACTGGATTAGAAAAATGACATTTGAGTGTTTTTCATTTTTCCTTCCTTAACTTTTACATTTAATCATACACTATTTAAAATCGAAGTGTAAAATAAACAAAACAAACGAACACCAAAAAACTACTCATAAGTAGCCTAGTCAAAGCGACCAGGGTCTATAACCAGAAGCATATTTACTACCCCTGTCCCTGTTCCCTCCCTCATCTCACTTCTGTAGTCGCAGAAATACACACCCTAGTGACTATTATCCTGACCAGATAATGGGATAGTTGTACATATTTTGACCTTAACATAAACAGGGTAGCTTTAAATTTATTCTGTAGATTCATGTTTGAAAACCTAATCTTCTTGTTATCTAAGGTCTTCTAAATCTATAAGAAAAACATTTTGATTCTCTCTTACATATCACTAAAAAGATCAATAAAATACATATTAACTATTCCACTGTGATATAAAGAAAAAGAAAGTAAAAGTGTGTGTGTGTGTGTGTGTG
>PVIH01002320.1:102033-156620 GCA_004025045.1 Sigmodon hispidus | reverse complement strand
TTCTGATAGTCTATAAGGAAACTTCTTCCAATGAGTTATGCAGTTACTACTTCTAATACATTCATTCAGGTCTACTTTCTACCAATAAGGCTCTCTAATCATGGTTTAAGACTAAAAAGGCAACTTTTTATGACCCTGTATCTTACTTATATTTATATTTAGCTTTGCAACTGTATTACTTCAATAAATAAACCAATTACTTCACATATAAGCAACTGCTCACTTCCCACAAGAATGCTACTTTGTTAGTGTGAGATTAGGAGCCACAAGGCAGCCTTCTGTTGCAAACTTGTCCTTTGACACAGCATATGACTTACTGACATAAATGTATGCCACTTAAATGAGGGTCATTTATTTAGATCCCAAAGAACTTTTTTCTTATGAAAGTATACAAATGTACTTATCTATTATTATTTTTCCATATTCTTAAAAAGAACTTATTGTACTGAAAGTCTCAATTTTTTTCCATGAGACATTTTGAATCTCTAAACCGGTGACAGAAAAGTTTCACCACATACATATATGGTAAGGCACCTTTAAAACAGTGTATTTAATGCTTGTACTTTCAAGTACTACTACTCTAAGAGACTTTGATGGAATTGATTCATTATACTCCACAGCAAGGAATGTAAAAATATCTGGGTACAGGAAGTTTACAATAGTCTATATTAAAGAGGCTATAAAATAAGTGAATAGAGAGCAACCCTTCAAGATAAATAAAATTATTAATTCTAAGTACGTTTTAGTTTATCCCTAAATATGAAGTTGCATTATAAATATGAAGGAAGGGCAAGGAGGGGGTTATTACCTATTCTCTTCAATCCTGGCCCAGCCACTGAAATATGATAAACCATAGTTCATCAAGACTGTGGAGCTGTGATAGTTGATGGGGCTACTGAGATAAAATGAGCAGTTCTGCCTTCAGGTGGTTCCCAAAGCACATGCAGAGAAGAATGCTGAGCTAGGAAAATAATACATGCAGACTGGCTCTCATCTCTAAATGAAAACACACAAACAGAAAACTGACCTTCCTTTCTTACTGAGGAATTTCTCCCTAGATTTCATGTTAAGAAGTGAGGCAAGAAAAATGTCTCAGGAAATACTGGATGCACATATTGCTAAATCCTTTGTGGATGGTTTAAGAATAAACATTCTAACTTAAATGAGAAAAGAAACCCTAATTTTATGTATATTTTTCTTATTTTACACAAATAGAATAAAAGTAGTGTTAGTTATCACTGAAGTTACACATAATAATTCTCTGTTTGTATGTGTGTGTGTGTTAGTAAATTATATAGCTATCCATCTGATATGATTGGCTGATTACTTCAAGGATAAAGAGGCTCTTGTAATCACTACAAAGCTCTATGGAAGCACCTGGTGTGTGTCATTACTGTTAAACTCAACCTTCAAGCTCCATCTACCTAGACTTTTGTTACTGTACTCTGTTCCTCCATCTACAAATTAACTTCCCATGTTTGAGCTAATGTTTCTTTTTCCTTTTGCTTTAATAAGCTCCTCTTTCATTTAAGTCCTCAATTTTCTCATTTATGCTTGTGCCTATTGTGTGCCTAAATGATAAAGCTGTAGGCCTGTGCTGTTATACATTTATATTATTGGGTTTCACTCATTCCTTGGCTGCATGATCATACTGAGTACAAATACTGATGTTTACTTTTGCATCTTCCTCGGCTGTGATGTACTAGGTGTTACACTCAAATAAGCAATAATCAAGGTCTAAGTTCCAGCTTGTCTAGTTATAGTCAAATTAGGTTAGCTTTTTAATCTTTACATGTTTTCTTGATTTTATGTGTTGTAACTCAATCATTACCAATAATGTAGCTAGGGTTGGTAGTTTGTAAATTAAATTTTGCCAGATTGAAAGTTAAAAGAAATGCACTTTTTGTGCTATTTATTTAATTTCCTAATTTTTTTTTATTTCGGCTGCATTTGCAAGAAGTGGAATTTTTAAAGCACAAATGGCATCTTGCAGTATGAATTTTGGGAGTTGAGTTTGAGATGAGAAATAAAATAAATCTCCTGGACAGGTACTGTGCTTTGTATGCACATCCGACCATCAAGGGGAAACTGTTCATGAATAACTGCACGACTTTTCCAGGAAAAAGAGGAACAAGTACTTTAGCTGTAGTGAAACCAGAGACTCCTGGTTGATTATTAAAAAGTCACCCAGCCCTCATATAATCAGAAGGGTGGCTGACTTATTTTTTTTTAACTATATGCATCCAGAGTTGGTTCTCAGTAGGTAAATAACAAAAAAAGAAAGTTGAATTATGCTTTTTATTATTCCATGTCTGAGATAATATCAATGATTGTTCCTCTTTGTGAGAACATTAGCTTCAAGATGACAGAAAACCATGGTGGGTATGTTCTCATTCTATTCTTCATAACTTAGATTGTGATTTACTGGTCATCAGCAGCCCTTATGCATTTAAATTGACATGAGAAAATGTGTCAGTATACTTGTTTTTTTTTTTTTTTTTTTTTTTTTTTTTTTTTTTTTTTTTTTTTTTTTTTTTTTTTTTTTTTTTTTTTTTTTTTTTTTTTTTTTTTTTTTTTTTTTTTTTTTTTTTTTTTTTTTTTTTTTTTTTTTTTTTTTTTTTTTGGCTAATGTGTGTGAGTGATAGTTCAGTGACTGTACCTATCCATCCCTCAAGAGAAACAAAACCAGACAACCTTTGCCTTTGTGAATCTCATGAAATCTTACTTGTTTTCTTCTTTGAATCCCTAAAATCCCAATGGTAAAACAATTGCATGAAAAACCATAGTTTCAAAAACAAAACAACAAAAAAAAGAAAAACCATAGTTTCTTGGCATTTGTTATTTCACTTTTGATATGATGAACAAATTAATTTTTTCCATGTACCAGTTTTCAACATGGTGAGGAATGATAGATTGTATGTAGTCATAAGATAATTTGTAAACAAAGCCTGTCCATGATAGAATGTCCCAAATACAACATACCACATATTACTTGTCTTAAATTACTACTATTTTTTCTTTTGTGACAAGGTCATGTCTACCTCTTTGATCACCTTCTCTGGATATATAAGATGTCAGATTGATACAAATTTGAGTTAGAAGTGAACAAATTCTATATTATACTTCATGAGCTATGAAGAAGCCTAGGAAAAATGGTACCCATGCACCTAAGAGTATAATTCTACCAAGTCCCAGCCTTTAGAAATAGCTGTAAATAACTGGTTACTAAGCCTCCATAAAAATATTTTCCTTATATTTTGGTGCAGTGGTAATGTGGCCAATAATCCTGGCTTCCTCAGGACAGTCCTATTTTATACCTACTGGTTCAGGATAGTTACTAGCTAATACTCCAGAACACTTGTATAAATGCCCTGTTTGGCTGAAATAATGTGATGGTTACTTCCTAGGTAGAAAAGTAAAAACTTGATAATTAGAACTTACAATGCCTGATTTGGACTGAAGAATGACCCAGCAGAAGGTGATCCTGGGAAGAATCTATTCTCATCAATGAAACTAATGCAACATGAGTTGTTTGTTTGTTTGTGGTGTGTGTGTGTGTGTGTGTGTGTGTGTGTGTGTGTGTGTGTGCATTATTTAATGGCATAGTCTTCTGTGACTATATGCAAAATAAAAGAATTGTCTGTTTGAAATGAACTAGTTTCATTAATCTGGGCCTCTGCTCTTCAGTGATAAAGAAGGTTTTAGAATTAAAGATGTAAAGTTTAACTCTGTCTTTAAAATAGCCTTTTATGAAATAAAAATTCATCTAAAGAGATGGATAATGCAGATAGAAAAGTAACAGGGAGCACTACACTCAGCCAGACAATACACCATTATTTCATTCAGTTGGAAAAAGAAATGTCAGCATGAGCTCAGAGCCCCTGCAGTATGATAAAGTAAGGAAAAGTCTGAAGCCTCAGTACATACTAAAGCCCCTTCTGGGAAACAGTACCTGGAATAGGCCTTAAAGCATGCTTTATTTTAGATATATGTGCTTAACTGATATTACTATTCTTTTTAAACACATGGCTCTTCTGTTTATCACCCTTCTTACTTCCTTCCTCATATCATATCTTTTTATTCAAATTTCTTACTAACAACTTATCAGAATAGACTTTCATAATTTTGGTCAGTTTTCTTTTTAATAGTTCTTCACAAATATGTGAATTCCATTTTTAGTAAATGCAATTTTACTTAAGCTAATATTTACCTTAGTGCCTTTAATTTTTTATAGACTTTGTAGTGTTCCTATAAGGCCAGCAAGGAGCAAGGATTTCTTACCAGACTTGCCATTTGGACAGAAAGGCAGACTGTTGCCTGCTAGATTTCTCTGAAGATACTTAGTCTTAAAATGGAGTTGCCAAGACACATAATCAGCTTTCTTCCTCTACTTAAAAATTTTTCTTTAATATTTGAGATTACAATATAATTTCATCACTTCCCCTTTCCCTTTTCTCCTCCGAAGCTCCCATATACCCTTGCTTGTTCTTTTTGTAATCCAAGGCCTTTTTTTCCCCATTGATTGTTCTAACAAGCATATATGTATATATATGCATATATATTTCTAATTATGTTCTCAGTCTATCTAGTTGTTATTTGTATGTTTGTTTTCAAGGCTGAGCATTAATATGGGATAACCAATTGTTGTGCTCTCCCTTGGGGAAAATTATTTCTTCCACTTTCCCATTCCTTGGTTTCCTGCAGTGCTTTAGGCTGAGGCCCCCTGGGTTGTTCTCATTCACTTTGGCATGTTCTTCTCATGTTTAAACAGACATGTCAGTGAGACTTAATGAGCTTAGCTTTTGTCATTAGTAGGAAACACAGCCTCACCTCAAAACTCCCTGATGCCTTGGCTCCTATAATCTCTCTACCCTCTCTTCTGCAGTGTTCCCTGAGCCTTAGAATGCATGTTATAGATGTTTACACTGGGTCTGGATTCCACAACTTTGCACTAAAACTGGTTATGGTTTTCTGAAATGGTATCTGTCTGTTTAAAAGAGAAGTTTACATGATTGAGGGGCAAGGACTTCACCTTTCTGTGTCACCCTATATTTTTAAAAGCCAACTGTGCATCAGATCCTGTAAACATGTTGAGGGTATAATAGCGATGGTAACAAAAATTTTCTCCCATTTTTATGGAATTTGTCCACGAGGGAGAGGGGAGAACAATTATTATATCACAACCACACTTATCAGTGCTTCTGACTTGAATGCTAAGCAAGAAAGGTTCCTGGTAGTCTCAAAGGAAGATGTGAGGAAAGATAGACTGGGTTTTCTAAATGAAAGAGATTCAGAGATGTCAAGTGAAGGATAGAGAGGATGTAGGAGGCTCTTCCTTCTAGAGAGTGAAGTTATGAGAGGTCAGGAGGGAGCTCTAGCACGGTTCTAGGTGAGGCCATAAAGTCAGCAATGAGCACAGTGCTTTCTAATTTAGGTACATTGGCAGAAGTTTAACAAAGGAAAGAAACAGTCCAAAAGATATGTGGAAGATAATGGACTGCCTTCTCTCCAGAAAATAATTAGGTCATTTTTTTTTTTTTTTGTACCAGAATCAGTCTTTCTGGAATTTTCTAGCTCAAATTTACTGTCTAAACATTTGATTTAATTTAACACAAAATAGAATGAGAAGGAAGAATACTTACTTAGTAAATGAGTGAGAGTCTATTCAAATTTTCTAACACTCCAAACTTTGTATTCCTGTTACAAATGTGTACAACAAAAGAGTAGGCAAAAACTATTACATATTTTGATGGACACTGGTGGTGTCTACTGTGATTAACTTCTGATAATTCAACTAGATTAATTTCTCTCTTTGCTTAAAGATATATGATCTGGGAGTCCATTCTGAGAATTGTGGATGCAGAAATGCACAGGAGGATATGAGAGAATGACAATGCAGGCCATTCTCAAATCTGATCAAAGAAGATTTTTTGACTGTATAAGGGAGTATCATTAATATTGATATGAGAGAGGCAGCAATCTGAATAACTGAATCAGAATTCTAGTATTAAAGTTAATCAGTTGTGACATTCTGAAATACAGTTGTAACAAGGGAGGAAGTCTGGTTGAATTCCTGACAGAATTCCCAGGACACATACCTCTACAGAGTAAAACACATCACTCTTCACAAGTTTGTGTTTTCAGTTCTGTGTAAAAAAAGCCTAGATAGAAGACACTAATTTTATCCTGTCTGCATTAGATCTGCAAGTGAAGGTGTTGAAATAATCAACTCAACCAATAAAGCACATGGAAATTTATTTTTTAAATATACCATGTGAGGGCAAAGGGCTCCTTTATGTCCAGGTTTGAAAATGTCCATTCTCATCAATCACATACTCAGCAGAAAAAAAAAAGAAAAACAATGTGAAAGTTTAGTGTGGCTGACTTGCTTCTTGTGGGAAATAGTTTTTAAATGTTAACAAAGGCTTAGAAGGTACAGGTGACCTAAAGGAGCAAAAGTGTAAAACAGCTGGAGATTGTGTTCTGAGGCACACATGTCTTTAACATAATTCTAGGTCAGCCATCTGTTGCCTCTTTGACAATTTTACAATTTCCTTTGCAGAAAAATGATTATGACTGTAGAAAATCAAGGAGATAAACCTAGAAACAGAGGGACTGTGCCTATTAGCCCACAAATGGCATGTTGAAGAATGGTTAAGATGAACAGACCTCAGTGTTTCTCTTTGCCAAACTTTAAAACTAAAAGTAGAATCTCATATAAGCTATGGGTGTTCCATTTGTTTCTGAGGAAAGCAGAAGCAGCCTTGAGATCCCTGAGGGATTGTTTCATCAACCACTGCTTATACTCAACCCCTTATTGAAAATGAGCTTGGATTTGCTTAAAGCTAGGTATATCTATAAAGATTTTCTATATCATTTTTAATTGTGTGTGTGTGTGTTCACACACGTGCACTCTATGATTTGTAGATGTGAGTGCCCAGGAGTTCAGAAAAGGACATTGAGGGTTGGACATTTCAGCTCAGTGGTAGAGCATTTGCCTACCAAACAAAATATCCAGGTTTGGTCCAGGGAGAGAGAGAGAGAGAGAGAGAGAGAGAGAGAGAGAGAGAGAGAGAGAGAGAGAGAGAGAGAGAGAGAGAGAGAGAGAGAGAGAGAGAGAGAGAGAGAGAGGAAGAAGAAGGATGGAGGAAGGAGAGGGGGAAAGAGAGTACATTGGATTAGAGAGAGATGGTGTTCAGCTGGTT
Organism: Sigmodon hispidus; assembly: GCA_004025045.1. Taxonomy (NCBI): domain Eukaryota; kingdom Metazoa; phylum Chordata; class Mammalia; order Rodentia; family Cricetidae; genus Sigmodon; species Sigmodon hispidus. The sequence continues at coordinate 149,415 of PVIH01002320.1, read as the reverse complement.
TGTAAGCCACATGATATGAGTGATGAGAACCCAACACAGGTCTTCTGCAAGTATAGGCATTTCTTTTAATTACTGGGTTGTCTCTCTAGCTCTTTGTCTCATATACTTTAAACCAGCTCTGCATTATGCAATCTGCCAAACACAATGTAAAAGCACATAGTTGTTATGCTATAGAGTATATGAACAAGAAAAAAGCATAGATATATTTAGTTCAGACATTATTTTCCTTATATATTCCTCATCCATGGTTAGATGAATGTACAGATGAGCAGTCTGTAGACATGAAGGATAGACTGTATTTATGGCTTCTTATTTATTAAGTCATGTGTATGTTACATACTGTATTAAAAATTTCAGTTTTATGTACAAGAGTATATTAGCAAAGTCAAAGAAATGTCAAGTCTCCCATGTAAATATTTAGCATGCTTGTTAGGACAATGACTGACCTAACTTCTGTCAGTAAGTGAGAGATTTATGAGGTTTCTGAGGATTCTCTTCAACCATCTACTGCTTTTTGGGGCCACCATTGTAAAACTTGTTTTCTCAATTAGAAATAATGAACTGACCTTCAAGATATGACTATGAACTATACAGATGGCCCTCATTTTCTAAAGTTACTGAAGTTCAATCATTACTGTATGAGTACAGGGGAGTGGTATAGAGGGCTGTGACACCTTGAAGATACACGAGCTACTGACAGCTGTTCTCTCTCTGAAATGGGCACCAAATATGGTTTGAGCATGATGAAGGTTATAATATAGGCAAACTGCATGAGACAAATTGAATCATAGTTCAGCAAAGAAAACCTCAAGAGAATGTGCTACAATGGTAGGTTCGTAGATGTTTTGTAGGATGAGAGACACAGTTTTTGTGTGCATGATTTTTTTTCTAAATAATAGCTGTTTAATCTTGCTTGATTTCCACGCAGTGTGATCATTGTTCACAGTGACAATCTATCTCTAGTAACATCTCTATGTTTAATTGTGCATGTCCTTGAGATATGAGAAGCAATGACTTTGTAGTACCAATGTTTATGACCTGATTTGAACTTGCAGCAGAGAACCACAGCTGGCACTGGTTGGGTGAACATTGAAATGTTTAGTGGGTTTTGTATCACTTTCACTATTTAGCACAGTGTCCTGCTTTAGATATTTTTTCAGCAAACATTTTATGCACTTTTAGATGGAAAACCTTACTTCTCCAAATAAACACATATAAAAGGGAGTATTTTTTAAATACTTTCTCCATTGATCTTTATGGCTAAAGAATTTAGCCAATTTCAACAGCTACTGCAAGTCCAAAAAATATTAGACTCGTTTTCAAAGTAAATAAATCCAAATTAGATGAAATAAGGCTTGTTAAGTTAAACTGTTATTCTGGAATCAGTAGGCGCTGCCCATGAACTAATGAGAGCAAACAGTTCCTCTAAAATGTTTTCTGAGATTCAAATGCATTTAAGAGAACTCTGAAAGACTGGAAGATAAATAGAAACCACATGACCTTGCAAGACTGCCAAAGTAGTTTGTCCAGTCAAATTGGTTAAATGAGTGTACAGCATTAGCTTAGGAAGACCTCAGCTATGTCCACAGAAATAATGACCTTGAAAAGCAGACCTTGCATATTTTGATGCATAAAAAAAACATGGTAGTTGTTCCCTCTTATGAAGAGATCACAAATTGTGAAAATGGTGTACAGTGCCTACAAATATTGTCAAGAGCTCTTCAGCTTTCATTATGTTCTTGTCCTACACATTCGGTATGTTCTTATATATATCAATATTCAAGGGATATAAATGACCATCTATCCCTAGATACAGTGTGCGTAATTACAATGAGCATAAAATGTAAAAACTTAAAAATAAAATAAATGTAATGAAAAAATACTGGAAGGTATGTGCACATTTCTCGGGTGGAGTTAGCTACCAAATTTCCATTCTTCTCCATGAAGGAATGGTATAAGATGACCTAAATAATGCAAAACCTGCCAAAGCAGGCTGGACCCCAACATTCCTGATGTGTGAACATTTCCCATCTCAATGTTTTCCTATAGATTCTTTACTTGGTTGTCATTCTCAAACATCTACATGGAGGAGGACAGGAGTCACATTATTATGTCACAGAAGAAAATAACTGAACTACCACAGAGACCCTAGATTTTATAGATGTTTGTTCTATCATGTGAAATATAATGACTAAGCATTTCCAATTCTCTATACCAACTATCAACTATCCTGGACAAAGTGCAACCTCATTTTCAGAATTATTGCTTAGGCACTGATTAGGTCCTTTCTGTAATTTGAATGTAATAGAATAAATTGCCTTCATGCATTTGAGTTTTGGGACCATAATTAATTGTTTCAAAGATCCACAAGGATGATTCTATCTAGCAATCAGATGAATCAGCAAGGAAAGCATGTTTTGCAAACAATTAGCAATACTGTGTGATGTGAAAAGTAGCCAAGGCTCAAAATAGCTTCAAGTGAGACAAGATCTAGCAAAAGATGCCTATGTTACAGTGGATGCTGTAGGTTCAGGTAGACACTGTTCTTATTTGGAGTATATTCTTGAGTATGTACACATTGTATCATAAATTGTTATTTATTTATAATGATATCTTTAAGCATTTTACTATATTTATAGTCTTATAAATTACTGACATTTCAACCAATTATAAAGGTTTGCTTTTAAAAGAAAATTAAATCAACAGCAAATTCTTTGCAATAACAGATCTTTCATAAACTTAGTGGAAAATATAGTCAACACATGGTGATTTAAAGCAATGTTGCACTGACAAGCTTGTTTTCGAGAATGTGTCTACATTACTAATTGAGCATATTTTCCTGTGACAGAATAATTTATGCAGTGATTTGAAGATAGAGTTGGCCTTAGGCAGATCATCAATAGTTTTTATACTTATAAAATGGAAAGATGATACTAAATCAAGGAAGTACTATATAAATTAGTAGATGTATAGCAAGCCATATTTTTTGTCTTACAGATGAAACTAATTTTTATATTTTCCAACTTCACTTTGCAGTCAATATGATGGAGTGAGCAAACACAGTAATCACCTGAACACAGCAAAAGAGAAAGAAGTGTTCAGCAACAGATGAAAAGGAGATACTGTATATCCTTGCATCATCCGTATAATCCTATAAGTGCTTCCTGTATACTAGGTCCATCAAGACTAGCATACACTGTTGTTTCCTGCACTTGGGACATGGAGTCTTTAAAAAACATGAATATCTGAGAAGCAGTGCCATCAATGAGACTCTTAGTCTTTAAGACACATGTTCTCATGAAGATTCCAAGACATGGACTCACTATGGTTAGTGATCAATCAAATATATTCACCCTTCTCAGTTCTGAGTGTTTTTGGAAGCCCTGTGAGTATATTGATGTTAGTGATTACGCATCAAACTTTCTAATGTCTTAAGAATACCTCTTAGAACTCACTAAAACATCAATTGGACAGTTTCATCATATAAATCAATCTCTTGGGCTTTGTAATATTTATTTGATAAGATATATTTATATAATGCATTGTTTATGCATACACATGTATAGGAAACACATATCACCACCATATTATTCACATGTATAGTAGAAACATACATATATATGTATATATAATTAATTTTTATTTTTACATTTACTTTTTTGTAGTTTAGGGGTTTGGAACCAGGGTCTTCTACATGCCAGACAAGCCCTTTATTACTGAGACACAACCCCATTCATATTATATAAAATGTTTAAATTACTATACACATTTTTAGATATTTTTCACAGCACATCATAGTAAAACTATGAACTTAAACTTATGAAAAAATCTTCACTATTTTAAATGTTTATACTAAGTATAGTCTATGCACTCTACCAAAGTACCTATGTTTTTCATTATATAAATAATACATTCTTATGATATCTTTAAAAGTGTAAAACACAGATAAATAGAAAATAGAAATGAATATCTGATTTTTAGGCAGTTTTTCCACTTAGTGTGAGAAAACTAGGAATTAGGTGCATTTGAAAGAACCATTTTATAATGTTTCATGCAGCTATATATATATATATATAGATAGATCAAGGAATGTTTAAACATAAAGCTTTCTGAAGCCATCTCTTGTCAATATCTTTACTCAGCACTCCCAGTGAAACCTAGTAGCTTTAAAAAAGAGAGGCGAACTAAAGTGAAAACCATAATAGACTTAAAAAGAGCAACTAACCTTTTTCCACCTCATTCAGATTAGCAGCTGGCAGCAACAAAGACAGAAGAGACAAAAGACATTTTACATTGCAATGCAACAGTAGCAGACAGGAAGCCAATGTGCAGCATTAACAACAGAGAAGCCAGGGTGGGAAAGCAAACTGAAGCCAGGCTTAGACTTCTTACCTACAGCTGGCCTAACACACAAACATGGAGAAGAATAGGGTCAAGGTAAAAGCCACCATAGTGTACTAGAGATTGGCATCTAAATGGGGTGATTAACACCTGCAGCTTTACTGTAATAGATGTGAAGTGAACATTTATGTATGGGCTCAGAGAGAAAATGGAAAAGGTAAAGAGTTCTTTATATTTTCCATAAGACTGATTCTAAGAATATACATGCCCAGTTAACATGGACACTGCCATTGTCCCAAATAATTCTATTAAATAAAAAATCTTGAAATGTGACCAACGAGTACATTGGCCCCGTGAGAGTAAGAACTATCAAAGATACATATTCATGGTAAAACAGATCTAGAATTAGGACAATTCAAAAAACATCTTCCAGCCTAATTTTACTACTGCAAAACTATTATTTTCCAAGATCAGTTCCAAATCTAATATTATCTACAAACAGTTTTCCAGATATTCAATATTGTAGGCATGCCATATTCCTAAATTTCAACTTATACATTTTAAATTAATCTAACTTCAAGTATTTCTTAAAATCTTTCCTATAAGTAATGTTTTGTTTTATAAAAAGTATACATTAATAAAAAGCATTCATTAATAATTGAGAAGACAAAACAAATTCCCAGACCTCTGAAGCTTAATTAAAAATACAGAATTATGTTTAAACAACTTAATATCTCCAAATACCTATTTTTCTCATAGTTCACATATCAATTTTAATATAAAATCACAGGAAACTAAATTTCCAAAAATTAACCTGTCCTGAATAATATTAATATTGAGGAGGTAATCTTCCAGCTAGGAGACCAGAAAGTGGGCCTAGTATGTAGAGAATAATACATCTGATTATCAAAATGAGAGGGTCCAGTGAAACATAGATACCAGAAAAACGCTGTAGGTCCATGCAGTTTATATCATCAATCTTTTTATCAGATGAGGACAAGGAATAGTTCCTTAGCTACATGCTGTGACTTTGAGTTACTCAGCTTTAACTCTGCCTCCATATATTGCTGAATGCTGGTCCATCTTACCTGAAGTATTTCTAGCTCAGATTTACAGACTGCTTGTCATGTCCTGATTTCCTTGTCAGATTCTTTTTAGCTCTCTGAATGTTCTGCACTGACAAGTGTTCATCTTAACATAGATGTTAAATGCAAGCATAGTCACCATGATGAGTTACAAGCTTTCCTGGTGAAGCTTTATTTGCTGCTATCAAACAGAATTCATGTTTTCATTGTATGCCTTCGAGATACAGATTAAAAAATAAAAATAAAAGAAAAAAACTTCTGGCAGCTTAGACGATTTTCAAGACAATGGCAACATTATTATATTCTGTGAATATGGAAGGTTTTTTGTTCTCATAACTCACACTCACTAATCAAATTCCATCTTAAATGTAAAAACAGTAAAGTCATATTATAAGAAAATCCCTTTGTAACTGCAGATATAGTTTAAACCAGACACAAAATTCTAGATTCTGATTTAAGCTGCACTGTAAGCAAAGTCACCTATATGCCACAAATCTCAGAATCTGAAGGTGCTGTTTGACATTTAGTAAACATACTCATTTCAGATGTGCACAGAACCTTAGAGTTAGGAGATGAGTCAAGTTGTCAAGTCCTTCATGACCCAGGGGACTCAGTCCAATGTAATAAAGGTAGGATCTCTGCTCTATGTTGTGTACAGTCCCCAGTTAAATATTTGTCTTCATCCCTTGCCCAAATTAAGGCAAAGCAATATTTGTAATAGCTACAAGTCAAAGGAGAAATGTTGTCTAGGTTCTATTTCAGAGCCAAATGCTTTTGACAGATAGATATGGTGGTGGTCATTCATGATAATTTTTATGAATGTCATATTTTGCCAAAGAATGGTTTGTCTAAGATTTGAATTCTTGTAATATAGTGCAAAGAATGAAAGCTGACATAGTTGGAGAGGGAGGTTGAATCACACTTCTCAGAGGAGTGCTCCCAGAAATGAATTCCTTAGGAGGATATACTTGTGCTTTGGAATAGAAGGGCAGCAGGTAAGAGAAACAATCAAGCATTGCTGGGAATCATCAGGATCAGAGTTAGGAAACTGAACACCAGTGGAGTTGGACCTGCTTCAACTAACTGGGATGTGTTTATACCTTATGCAAATTATCATAGGAAGATATACATGGACTTCAGCACACATGTGATCGATCTCAATCCTCAGTTACACCAAGAAGAAAGTATATACAAATCCCTGGTTTTAGTATTCAGAACTACATACAGCACTTTAATAATCTTACAAAACTTTGGATCCCAATTTCTCTGGTGGAATTAAATAGAGTGAGTTTATAGACATTCCAGAAATATGTGGGTTCATAAGCCTTCTGTGTGAGCTGAGCAATGATAGAAATATGAAGCAGTTCTATTTAAGGTATGACTGAAAAATGGATTCTTGTCTAACAATAAATGTTTTAAACACATATAAATAGCCAACCAATAGATCTCAGACATTCAGGCTATGTATAAGGGACTTAAATCTATGGTGATAAGCTAAGAAAAATATCTGAAATGTGCAACAGTGACAGAAATTGGTGAAGAAACCTGTGTAACAAGAAAAGTCTTTGTGGCACATACTTGCTATTCTTTATTAATACAAAACAGTGAGGAAGGATCAAATCCTGACTCCTCTCATAATACCTATGTATGTTTGTATTATATATCTAATTTTATCTTGATCTATCTCTCTCTATTTATCTACCATCCACTTATCTATCTATCTATCATCTATTTAACTATCCATCTGTCTCTGTTCAGTGCTTCACTATTGTGACTCCATGGAAAGGGTAACTTTAGAAACATGTAAAAAGATCTAGGTTGTTAAAACTGAACCTTATTACTCTATGTTGCCTTTTCTCAAAATAAAATATACTTTCCCATCAAGAAAGATATTTAGTATAATGCAAATTTTTGCATTTTCCATAACAAGAAATTACAAAGATTAATTCTTCTGAGCTTTGGGAAAATTAATTATATAGATGTGGTTGTATTTGATACTTAGAAATATTAATCTTAGCTTTCTAGGTAAGTGCTTCACTATTTGAAATTATTAACTATGTATTATATGAAAATAAATACACAAGTGAAAACACTAAGTAAAATGAAAATGATAGCTCCCAAAACAGTGACAGAATTTACTTTTATATTAATCTTTAGAAATAACACAAATCCGATTATCCTTCTCTATCCACTTTGGATGCTTTGTTAAAGGAGAAGCTGACTGACATTTCTTGAACAGTCACACAAACACACAGAAAATTCTTTCAAAATAGACAAGGCAGAAATTTGATGGCTACTTTAACAAAACTTCATCTAAGTTGAGAAGAAAGTTTAGCAATTTGAGTAATCTGATCAGGTTTATAAACCAGAGAGAAAGTATAAGTAAAACAAGGGTAAGTCTATCAAGTGATAGACTTCCAAAAAGCTTATCTTCCTGACTGAGCACCAATTGAAGGCCAAAGATTACTACAGGTAATCTTTTCCCTACTGAAGATATAGCATGGACATTATTAATTTCAAGCGAGGAATCGTGTTTTGTTTATGTAAAGAAATGCACAAAATATGTATGGGGAAAGTAGTCCATACAGAGAAAGTATCTTGAATGGAAATGTCATTGAGTCATGGGCTAAAAAGTTACTGTTTGACAGCATCCTCTTTTGTTCTTCTAGAGATCATGACCTTACAAGAAGGGTGGGTTGAACTGAGCTTGCTGGATCTTTTATTTGGTTGGATGGAATGCTCTTTATGTAGTTCTGTTGTTGCCATTAAATTTCCCAATTATTGAAAAAGAATGACTTGATAAATAAAATAGTGCAATGATGCTTTCAAACTGATGCACTGATTGGTGGCATAACATTTCCTATTCTGCATACCTGTGTATTCTGGTGGGCAAAGGCATGTGTAATTGTTAATTCCATCAACGCATGTAGAATTATTTTCACAGTCATTATCTTCACAATCATCAATATTGACTTCACAGTTTTCTCCTTCAAATCCATCAGCACAGGTACACCTAAGCATCAGGGGAAAAAGGCATAAAACATTTTGGGTGCATTAAAACTTTGTGGTCAAAATATTTTTAAAAAGTATAAGTATACACACAAATTACAAAGCTTTTAAATACATAAAATTGATTTTTAAAATGCTCGGAAATTATTATAAGGGACTACCTAACAGACCAGAACCCATTTAAAATGGAAAATTTATGGGAGCTGAAAGATGGCAAATGGCTCCATAATCTTAAAAGTCAATAAATCCCAGTATATTTTCAAGTCCAAATGGCAAGCAAAACTTCCTTCACTGTCTTAGATATGCTTATTCTCAAGTTGGGTATAATTTACATTCTTTGTTTATAAATAAATAAAAATTGGTTCTGATATTTCAACTATATTTTAATTTTATGATAAGTTTATACTTCTCATCATAAAACATGTTTTGACTGAATCCATCCCCTTTGCTTCCCATTAAGTTCCCCCCTTACCAGTCCATCATGTTACCTGCCCTTTCATGTGCTTTCTCTTAGGTTGGAATGCACTGAATCCATTTAGTGTTGCCTATATGTGCACGAGGTAAGACACACCTATTAAAACATGGGTAGCCTTTTAAGGGCTACAACCTTGAAGGAAACTGACTCTCAGTCTACCAGTAGCTATCAGTCATCAATAGTGTTTAAGATATGGGTGGACTTTATGAGCCTCTTCACACTCATTCTGTGGTTTTGTTTGACCTGATTACTCACAGATGTTGTGTGCAGTGTTTCAGAGCACATATTGCTCTTCCACATGTCCCAAGTTGTGTTACTAGCACCCACATCAAGCAGTTATAGGTAGTTTCCTCTAACTCTAACTATGAGAAAAATCAGACACTTCTGCCTGTGAGTCAACTATATTCAGACACACGCACACAATTAAAATGAAAAGTGTGAATCTGATTTTGAAAACTGTATTATCTATAATTCTATGTGTAAAGTCATTGATGATTTGCAATGATAGATAAATGTTAGATTTGCTTTTTGCAACTATAAAATATGAACATCTTCTAAATGAATACTTGTAATCTGTATACTCACATTCTTCTTGAAACAAAGGCTTATTTGTAAAGGATCGTAAAATTTGTTTAGTTACTTTTGGTACTGTACTTCAGATAGAGGAGATAACAATCAGGCTACTTACCAGAAGCCATCATTCTCTCCTTCTTTTAAATGGCACGTTCCTCCATGTTTACACGGGTTACTGATGCAGGCATGAATGGGAACATCACAGTCCTGCCCCTGGAGAATAAAATCACATGTTAAAGAAAGTACAAATAAAACAAGCTGGCTTTTAGAACACAGAGAAAGATCAGCAGAAGGAAGATGCACAAAGGGAAGTGCTGTCTCCCAACTGTGGTTTCTACTTACCTTAAAACCATATGGACAGGTGCAGCGATAAAAATCAACTGGGTCATTGTTACAGGTGCCATCATTTTTACATGGATTTGATAGACAAGGGTTACACTTGGCTTGAATAGTAACATCCACAGGACCTACAAATTGATAGACAAATAAGAAAAAGGGATATGTTCCCTTTTGTCATCACCTAAATTCATTTATATTCCTTTGTATATTTTTGGGTCATTTAGTTTATTAGTACAAGATGTGGTAGGTGATATTTCCACTTTGTCCTTTCTGCAGTAAGAAACTGCTGAAATGAGTCTATCATATTACTCTCAGACTTTGTAACACAGTTTATAGAAACCTTGTGATCTGTGAAAAGTCTGATTAACACAGATCATCCTCGGAATGTTCCTACCATTCACACTATATGACCTGTGGCCCAAAATGTGAAAATTAAACTGTTCTCTGGGAAATCATGTCCCATTGATGCTGACTTCTGTATTGCTTGTGAGATCCCCTGAGTTTCCCTTTCTGCAACAGCAAATTAATATCTTTAAATAGAAAGTACAAATATTTTGAAATATAAATATCCATCTTACTTTTACCAGTAGAAATCTCTGCAATGGACCATATATTTATTGGAATAAGTAGTGGCTAATCCAATTCCACATTTAATTGCACACAATTCCTAGCATAATCACTAGAATATTTGCTTTTGAGACATTTCTGTAGCACCCCCCAAAACAGTATTAACCTATTAACCTGATAAACTCCTCAGGTTAACTTCACTCAACATATCTCCCATCTTTCCTGATTTTGAGCCCCTCCATAGAAGAATCTCTGTCAGAAGACCAAAATTTCTGGTCCTCTGGCTCTCATAATCCTTTTGTCCCCTCTTCCCCAATGTTCCTGAGACATAAATGTAGGTGGTGATTAAAAAGTCCTCTGAGATCACTGAACATTCTCTTTGGCTTTTCATATGTACCTTGGGCCAACAAAGAACTTCCTGAGACATAATAGAATAAACAGTAATTGCTCCATATATTTAGTGTTACCATGGAGAATATGATTATAAGATATTCAAGAATGGGTAACAAATTGTTGGTTCTGTGTGTCTATTTAAATAAATTCATGTTAAAACTTTTTCAGTTCCAAATACTAAGTACAATGAAAATCTATTTACTCCCTTTTATTTTATGAGTGATGCTTTTTGCAGATAACTATCTATTCACATTTTTCTTCAGATGATGAACAAATTAAAAATTCTCCAAACTCAGTTATAGTTATAAGTTAGTGATATTAGATATAGATAAAACATTTGGATTGAATTTGAATAATGTTTCAAAGCTGATCTAACCAGTAACTTTTTTATCATTTATAGTGTAAATCAAATTATTTAAGCACCCTTACCTTGGTTCATGATTAATCCTAATATTAAGTAACAAATTTGCAGCCCAAGGCCAGAGGCTTTGCTCAAACAGCTCAAAATTTCTTCCCCAAAGGAAAATGTGGGTCTCCTGAAGAAAACCACTACTGTATCAATTTCATTATGGAGAGATGTATATCTTCCCTTACAATTTAAGAATGTACAGAGGTATTTATATATAAAATTAGGTGAAGGAATGCAATAAGCTAGTTTATGGTGTAATGTTGATGTCTGAGGATTTAAGAAGTTCCTAGGATTCCTTGATGCTTGAGATTTTCTATGTAAAGCAGTGAAGTAAGAAGAAATGAAGATAATGCTCCTCCTCCTCTTCCTCATGGTTTCCCTCCTCCTTTCTCTTCTCCTTTTCCCTTGCCCCTCCTCCTCATACTCCTGTTTACTGAGAACTGAAGCTAGGATTCCACGCATCCCAGGCAATTACCTTAACATACTTAGTCACTACAGCCTCACTTCCATTTTTACATTTCTTTTCTTGAGAAAGGAAATCACTATTTGTTTCAGTGATCTGTGGCTCAGGCAAAGTTGAGATCTCCTTACCTCAGCATCTGGAGTAAATGGGATTATAAGTGTGTACCACTAGGTCCTGATGAAGAAATTGTCTTTTGGAGTTTCCCTGTCTGGTTTGAACTTAGCTGTGAAACTACATCTACCTCAGCCTTGTCCTTTTCACTGTGCCCTAGTCTCAGGTTTCCTGGCCACCTGCATAACAATCCCAATGGCCTTCTGCTGTCATTAAAATTCCATCATTGCTTGATCTAGTTAGTTATTATTTATATATTTCCAAGAAACAACTATTTCTGTCACTGAGATTCTATCTAATTTTATAGTTGTCTGCATAAAAACATAAGCCCCATGCACATAAGAGTAAAATTACCATTTACTGGATCCTTAACATGTTGAAAGATTGCTTTATAATTGGTGGAAACTTCAACAATATTTGTTAAATGGATAAAAGAAGATATCATAAATTTCAAATAGAATGCTCACTGTTTGGTTGATTTGAGCTACTAATGAATGCCTTTCAAATGTAAGAAGTGAATAATGTAGCTGTGTGCATAGTTAAATCTTACTCAAGAAGGAGTGTTGCAGATGGTATAAATAATAAACCACACTGACTTTTCTCATTGAAAAACAAAAAATAGAAGAGGAAAAACCTCATTTTTTGATTGGAAACTATATCATGCCAGTGATGGGAAGAGGACAAATGTGGTTACAAAGAAAGGTCATGATCCTTCACACCCTTTACTCACCCAGGAGTGCTCTTGCTTGGGGTGCTAACTATGTTATGTCATGTAATTCATCCCATTCTTTTATTTTTTTTGTGTCACAAAATGTGATCTGCCATATATAAAATATAATGGAAATGGGAAATGCATACTTTAACAGAAGTCAATTATACAAAACAAAATATAGATATTTGAATATAAAAATTAAATTTACATATGACAATGCAATTGTGTCTTTAAATAAAGAGGGTTTGTTTTCCTGTTGTGATTTGATTATATATTGATAACAAGAGGTTCTATTTAGCTAACTCTCATGAATAAAATAAAATCATTCTACTGATATAAGTAGTGTGGGAGTTAAGTTAAAATATAAAACTATCAAATTATAAAATATTAAAGGCCACATCATTTTACTGCTTTCAAGATCATAAAGCATGAATGCTCACAGGATAGGACTCAAGAGATTTCTCTGAGTGGATTGTTCCAATAATAGATTAGAATGCATTGGCTTCAGACAAACCAGCCATCACTGAAGGAAGATTCTCAACTGAGATGTTCTTGGTATACCAATGTAAGGCTGTAAGTTTATTAATATTAGTAGTTAATGTAAAAATCTTTCTATTGAAACTTCTAAGAGATACATTGTGAGTTCTGATGTCAGAGGTTCATGATTCAAACTGTAGCTCCTTTACTCAGAATTAATTGTTGCAACTACAGTTTTGGTATCTCAAGTGCATACATAGGAATCATGGGAAGATAAATTACCCAGGATAGAGCTAAATACCCCAATTGAGTGAATAGTAATTGCTATTGTTACTATTAAAGAACAATGCACTCTATTAAGTGGAATCTTGCTTTTGTTACTATTAAAATTAACTCATCCTTCTAGATTTTTAAAAATATATTACTCCAACTAGGGGTGTTTTCTAATGGTATCTTATTGGTATCTCAGAATGTTAGAGTAATGCAAGGAACTGCACTTCATACTGGGTTCTTTCTCTGTTTAAGGCAGTTTAGCTTATATATTCCCAGTCATTTAATTTTTATAAAATATGTGTATGTGTGTATGTGCATGTGTGCCTGTTTTTTTTTCTGTGTGTGTGCACATAAGTGAGAACTGGAAACAAGTGTTGTTGAGTATGCAAGTGTATAAAGTCAAGAATACAACCATAGTTGTTGTTTCTCAAGCACTGTCCACCTTCTTTTGTGTAAGTGCATGAATGTGCACATTTTGTATGTATGCATTTATGTTTATGTATGGGCATGTTCCTCTGGAAACCATTGTCCAATGTTGGTTGTCCTAAATCACTGTGTGTATTTTCTTAAAGACACGTGTGAGGTGATATGTTACATATTTAATAAAACCTGGAGTATCAAGAGATCAACTCACAGTCAAATTTAGGCAGAGATCTTTGTGCCCAGAGATAGTTCCAGAATTCTGGATCTCTGAGCACAGAGGTCAAACGGTTGGGCTTCAATGGCACACACCTTTAATCCCACCATGGAGGGGGTGCAGGAAGCTGGGAGTGGTGACCTACACTTTTAAACCCATAACTCCAGAGACAGAGAGTTTTCTGTGAGTTCAGGGATGACTACAAAATAGTAGCTCATGCCTTTAATCCTAACCTGGATGGGATACAGCTGGGTAAGAAGGATATTTAAGGCAGGCTTAGGAAAACAGCAGCAAGTAGGAGCAAACAGGATTGAGGCTAAGAAAGCTAGAAGATAGCTAGGTGAGATTTGACTTTGGTGTTTCCTCTCTCTGATATTTCAGCCTTTTCCTGATATCTGGCTCTGAGTCTTCTTCATTACAATCAGAATTCATGCTACACAGGTGTTCTCACTGTCATAGTTAGGGTTTCTATTGCTGTGACAAAACACAGTCACCCAAAAGCAATTTGGGCAAGAAAGGGTTTATCTGGTTTATACTTTTACATTGTGGTTTAGCCCAGAAGGAAGAAGTCAGGACAGGTTCTTGGAGACAGGAATTGATGTCAAGACCTTGGAGGGATGTTGGTTACTGGCTTGCTTCTCCTGTCTTTCTCACCTTACTTTCTTATAGAATGCATGACCACCAGCCCAAGCAGGGTACCACCCAACATGGGTTGGACCCTCCCCCATTGATAACTAATTAAGAAAACACCTACAACTGGATCTCAGGAAAGCATTTTCTCATCCAACGCTCTCTCTTCTCTGATGATTCCTGCTTGTGTCAAATTGACACAAATGCAATTAAATACACTCACTGAACCAGAAGTTCACTTATTAGCTAGACTATCTGGCTGGTGAGTTCCGAGGGTCTGCCTATCTCCACTCAGAAAGAGATGAGGTTATTCATGTGTACCACCATATCTAGCTTTTACTGAAATACTAAGAATTTAAACTCTGGTTCTCGTGTATATGCATTTATCATGGAGATATTATCAAATAGAGTGGCTGGGCTGTTTCCTCAGTCCTCTATCTGTTTTCTTTGAAAAGTTCTCTCACAAGCCTGGAATCTGTCATGTACTAGGCTAGATGACCACTGAGCTTCCGGGCTCTATTTCATTAATTCTAGGGATTATAATCAAGTGCTACTGTCTGGTTTTGATCTTTGTTTGTTGAGGTTTTCTTTGTCACATGTGTTCTTGAGATTGAACAATCTTTATTCTTACAAGGCAAACATTTGACTAACTAAGCTTCCTTTTCATCTTTGTCAACTCAACTAATTTTTTTTAAATTATCAATTTATTATTTTATGTGAATTTGTGTTTTGCCTGGATGTATAACATGTGTAAGGGTGTCAGATCTTGGAAGAATTACAGACAGTTGTTAGCTACTATGTGGATGTTGGAAATTGAACTCAGGTCCTCTGGAAGAACAGTCAGTGCTCTTAAATGCTGAGTCATCTCTCCAGCCCATCTCATCTAATCTTAAAGTTCTTCCATGCTAGTACTAGCATGTCTATTGACACATGAGGAAACTGAGGCACACATTAGTTATATCATGAAATTAGGTTTTCCTAAGTACTGGAAAATTAAGCTATGGATTTATCCTGGTAGACTGGGGTTCAAAGTGTATGAGGTGAGCCACTACATAGTGTTACTTATGTCAAAACATTTTTTATTTGTTTTAGTTTTTGTTTTATGCGCATTAATTTAGAAGCTTATTTTTAGTCAGGGCATGCAATAATATGTAGGAGGGACTAATCACACACCACAAACTGCTCCGTATTCCTTAAAATCTAGGGTTTATATTTGCTTATTTACACATAGAACTTTCAATATTTTTTTCTTCTCTAGTAATTCTCAGTGTTTTTTTTTTTAAATATCAAGTTAAAAACAATGACAACAATTATCAACTATATCTACATATTTGTTTCCCTGAATGAAATGGTATATAAAATGAGTCTAATAGTGATTATGCCTATATATTATGAACAACAGCTAATTTTATTTATTCTTGAAAAATATTTATTATTGTTTGTGTTTTTCCATTTAGATTTTTTAATTTATATTATGAATGTTTACAATTACTATTATTGGGATAAGGAAAGAACATGACATTTATTACGAAGATACTAATTAGAATTTACAAGTGCTTCAACAAAATGTCATGGAAGGGAAGAGTCAGGAAAAGAAGCAAGCAAGAGGGGTGCCCACAGGGGAAATCTCAGTACAGCGGTGAGCAGAGGGATGCCTGGCTGGGACACTGGGAAGCTGGGATCAGCTCGGCTTACCTGGGACTTGGAAGCCACAGGGCCCTGGCAGCCCTAAAAGTGGGACGGGCACATTCAGACAGAGCAAAAGTAAAACATCATATTGATTAGAGAGGAAGAAAGTAGTTTCCAATTTGTACATTTCTACCTACATCTTTCAAGAAAATTTATCCATTCTAGGGGATCTAAGATGGATTTGAAAAGCCCAGTTTTTTAATTGGGAATCACAGGAAATGGCATTCCTTATTCAAGCAGATGGACAGAGAGAATAAACCCTTTACAACTAGACCTTTCAAGTCCACTCACAAGAGACTACCATTTCTGTGGTGATTAATGTAGAGAACATTTCAAAATACAAATAATTAAAAGCCCTACCTTGACATGTAAATTTTTTGGAGGGTGTTGTGAGTAACAATTTATCTGCCATTTCTCCAGGACCAGCACAGCGAGCAATTCCAGGTTCCTTATATTCCGACTTCACCCAGTCGGATAACCACTGCATGTTACAATCACAGTAAAGAGGGTTGGCTCCAATCGCTCTGGAAAAAGAACACCACAAAAGCACACATACACACACACACAAGTATGGAAGTATTGTTATTTCCTAAGGGAACAGATTTACAGTGATGCTCAGTAGAAAATCCCTATGGTTTTCTTGATGCCACCAATTTAGAAGAAAAAGAGAAACTGCAGTTTATCACTTTTCTTATTTTTGCGAAGCTGGAATAAATAAAGGCAACAGTATTTTGGGCTTCATGCTTGGAGAGGCACATGTACCTTGGATGTTAGTACATTCTAAGGACCAGTTAGCACTTCTTGAATTGTCTAATTATTTAGTAGGAACTTAGGTACCATGCAAGATTCTGAGGACTCCAGTATGAACAGGGAGTCATTCTTGACCCCCAAAGAACTACCATTTCTAAGGAGACAGGAAAGACATGAATATGAACAAACACAAGTAATCTTCAGTATAAGTTACATAGCTGAAGCATTTACAAGATGTCTGTAATGAGTAGGCTGACTCCTCTGGGAGGTGACAGTGGGTATGAAAAGTCTATACTATTTGGGATAACTAATTAGTTGGAAAAGGTTAGTGCTGCTGCTTCAGGTAAAGGACCATCATAAAGCAAAATTAAGCTCATTCTCTACCTTCAGTGGTCTGCTGTTTTCTAGTTTTTCATTTTAGAATCTTGGATTTAGTTACACAAAGAATAATAGTAATGGAGTAGCCATGAGAATAGCAGGTAGCATTTCTCACATCAATACAATTGGCAGGAGCAGGGATAATTCATTCATGTAAAAACCTGATTTTATTTATGTGAGGCCAATATTAATAACAAGTGTAGTAGGATTGTTATGTTATTACATTGTAAATAATTGTCCCACCTACTGGTTTAATAAAATTGCTGATTGTCCAAAGGCAAACGTGAAGTGTTTGTGGGGCTACCAGACTAAGAAAACTTTGGGAACATCTTAGATCAGTGCAGAGATGCCACATAGATGTCAGGAGACTCAGAGGAAAGAAGTTGAAATGCTGCTTAGTAAAGGTACCTAGTCGCTTGGCTGAACAATATAAGAATCATGGGTTAGTTTAAGAGTAAAGAGTTACCAGCTATATTCCTGGACTCTAGGCCAATCAGCATAAAAATAATGTAAGCGCCTGTGTGTTTCTGTGGGATTGTGTGACTGCCAGTCGGGGGTCAGAACCTCAGGACAAGACTAGAGTCAGTACCAGGCTTGGAAGTCTGGGCCAGAAACTCATACAACAAACAAGTTATTATCACTAATTAGTGAGTTAAAGAGTGGGTTCAGATACCCTCCATGCATGGATACAGGAGTTATGGTATGTAAGCAATTTCAAAACACAGTTACCTTATGATTAGTAATAGGTTTACAGTTTAATCATAATCTACCTCATTCATGTTTAGGAAACTCTAAAATATACTAGCAAAATTACAACACCTTATATTGTACAAATAAATGAAGCAAGCATCACAATGCAGTAAGTGTTTCTTTTGCATATATGTCAGCTTGTAACAGTTCAAATCAAAACAGGAGCATAATGGTGTTTTTATTTCATTTGCTCTCATGTCTATTACATTTCCAAATGTCTTCCTGAATGAAAGGAGAGAGAAATGAATGAGAGGAGCTAGTGATGGCCTTCAGCATGAAAGAAAAAATGCATAACTGAGAAGCAAGGCTTTTATCAGGGACAGGACAAAGAAACTTTGAACTAGATCACTGTTGAAGGAAGTTACAGAATGAACATTTTGTTCAGGTCAAATAGTATAGCTTACTCTCATGATTAACAGGATTATTATTCTTTCCCTGTCTCTCTGAATTTTCTAAATGTCTAATCATTTTGGAATTTGTGAATTTTGCTGAGGTCATTGTGGCTTGAACATTGAAGAAGAACCAGATAATGGCTACTAGGTGGCTGCAAACTTAGCATCGCATGAGGAGGCTTTGCAGGCTTGGACAGACTACTTTCTTTCCTTCTTGCTTTGAGATATCTTAATATTACAACTAGTAACAGGGTATGGACAGAAATCAACAGTGCTAATATTTTTGGCCTGAATTTTACATACATATTTTTCTTTACATGTATATATGATCCATTCCTACCTCTATATTTCTTCCAAATATAATATTTATTACAAGTATAAATATGAAGATGAAAATAGATTGCAGAGAGAGCACATACAAGGAAACATGTCACAAAGCAATATCAGAATATAAAATATATAGTAGTATAAAAGTCAGTATTGCACAGCACCTTGGTCAAGGCTAAGCAATATTTGTGGGGTAAATGAATCTAGTTTGTGTACAATGGTGTATGATTCATAGATGAAGTGGTATGTTGGACACAGCTTTGGGAAGTTTAGTTGGGTAAGATTCAGAGAGTAATGAGAAAAAGGACAGTGAGGCTGGGGATCTGTGTTCATAGAAAAGACACTCTTAGCTCAGCAGAGCCCATCCAACTGATGGAAATTGTCAGCTCAAAGAATAAACTAAAATTTCCTTGTAGGTGGCAAGGTATTCAATTTGTAACTTTGTGCATTTTCTTTAAAGATGAAATCAAGCATGACTTATAGCTATAGCAAAGGACTATCCCGAACTTTGCTCAGCAGGGAGCATCTGACCCCAGCACTGCATCCATGAACCAGGTACTCACAAGTGTGATAAAGCTGAAAGGTCATTGAAGGCACCTTCTGGCACAACAGAAATATCATTTCCATGTAGAGATCTAAAAGTGAGAAATACAATTCAGAAGAATATTCCTACATGTACAAGAAATTCATTATTATTAAACATAAGTGAGCAGAAGAAGGTGTTCTATTTCATAAACTGTTTGAACAACAAACATATAAGAAGAACAAAAGTTAGCCCATACCTAACATCCCCCGCACAGAATAAATTACAGATTGGAGAGTTAAGTGAAAATTAAAATTAGCAATTCCTTAAATGAAAATATACCATTTGTATAAATTTAGGATGGTACAATAAAAATTTCAGAAACAATAAGAGTGTCAAATATTGTATAAAATAAAATCCAGGGAAGGACTGTGTGCAAGAAACTGGAGGGTAAATATCATAACCTCAAAAAGAAAACATTTAATTTCTTAATTTAAAGATGTAAGACCATTAGTAACAGTACAGATGTCTGTGTTCATAATAACAAGTATCTAATAAATCATCGTTAATGAAGCAATCAGGTATCCATAGAACACATGCCACAAATATTCAATAAACATACTAGTACTCAAATACTACAGTCAATAGAAATGCTAAATGAAATGGCAAAGCAAAATAATTTTTAGTCTGTGATAGAAAAGTTAAAGGATGCATAGTGCTCTAAAATAGTAAAAGTTTTCAAATGTGCTTTGAAAAGAGTACTCTATTAAACTGTTCATGGAAAAATAGAATTTGTTAATTAACAAAATATTATTTGGGAGACAAGTTGACAATTAATTCTGGAACCTCTCCGATCCTATGAACAAAACTGCCCTTCTAAACCAACCATTGCTTTCATATTAGAGCATCTGTATCACACTAAAAATATAGATGGCTCATTTGAGTGTTATGACAAATAAGGTTAATTTGTCTTAATCTTAATGATTGTGAAGATACAGATGGTTAAGAAGTTATTTTCTACAACTTAAGGAAACCCTGTATCTGCTAAACAGGTGAAAAACAGCTGCACAGGGCAGAAGAGAAACATACTAAAGTGATAAATAAAAGTAGTTAATGGAGAAACAAAAAGGATCTTATTCATGTCTGCTAAGAATTACATAGTGTGGGGACACATATATTAGGATATAAGAATAAATATAAAGAACACAGCCCAGGAGAATACATCAAGCAAATACATTTCATAGAAAAAGTAACCAAGTATAATGTGATTTCTATAGAAAATTTTCTTCTTTTTATCATAAGTTAATTAGAGCTATGTGAAATGTATGTGTTAGTATTACAGATTATCAATAAATGACTAACACAGCAACAATTACTACAAATAGGAAGTTATGCTGTCTTAATCAAAGTGATTGTACAGTAATATATGAGACACCTGTCCTGATTTCAAATTTACAGTAACCTGTGACACATACATGATGAAATACCCAAGAATAACAAAGTGATGACATCACTCAAAAGATAGCTCATAAGATTCCCCAGAAAGATGACTGTTGAACACAGCATGCTTACAGTAACCGAAGAGACTTCAATCCATCAAAGGTTCTTGAAGGGATACATCTCAAACGGTTGTAACTGAGAATTCTGAAACCAGACACATGCCAGTTTGTTAACTCGGGAATCTAATAATATACAGATGCTATTTAAAAGCAAAGAAGTTCAGAAAGTAGCTATTTGGGCAATTTATATAAAGTATATCACAGGCTTTTAAGTTTCAAAAAGCCCATTCCAAGCCCAAGTCCTCTCTTCTCCTGCTCCCTGCACATCCAGATGTGGAACTTTCAGCTGCTTCTCCAGCCACATGTGCTTGCTTGCCACCAAGCTCTCTGCCATGATGGCAAGGAACTGAACCTCAGAAACTCTAAGCAAGTCTCAATTAAATGCTTTATGAGAGTTGCCATAGTCAGGGGAGTCTCTTCACAACAATAGGACAATTACCAAGACACCCTGAAATCTTAATTTAAAGATTTATAATAACTGTGTCATGAACTTAAAAATATTTTTTTTGTTTATTTTAACTAAACCAACATTTTGGATAACTTTTCTTTGTTGTTTATAGGAGCTTTGTTTCTCTAGATGCCATTTACATTCCATAAGATCAGACTCTCTCTTGTTCATCAGGAACTGTATAGTAAGCCCTTCCTGCTCCATGAACAAGTGAATATTCAGTACCATACTTTTACACTCACAAGGTGAGAAGCTGGGTCATGTTGCTGAAGCTTTGATTGGAAAGGGTGCTTATTCGGTTGTTACTTAAGTCTCTAAAAGAAAAAAGGAAAGACATGGAGTTTGCTATTAACTAGAATAACAGAGCATTCATTTTCAGTGTTAGTAATAAACCACCGGTCTTTACAGTGCCATTCGCTCTCCATTCTGTACCTCCATTGACATACATATCTATCTAGTAATGCAGATATTCCCAAGTTAATTACATTCAAATGTCATCACAAAAGCACCTGTGCTTTGGCCCTTGGCTGAGTCACTGATTCTCTGAAAGGTCTTCAATACATATTTATTTAGTGAACAAGTAAAGATGTTGAATGTTGCTTACTGGCTATTTCAGAATATATTTTGTGTTTTTAACTCTAAGATATATTACATGGATATTGTCATATTCCCATTATATATGTATGATCACATTATACATTTATATACATATCTGTTAACATATATTTCACATATGTAATGAGTATAATTGTTGTTATGCTGATACAGTACAGTTGTTAATTATCCTGGTACAAAATCCAACACATGAATAAATTGAAGATAATTAAGAGATAAAGGTATTCTATTTATATAGATTCCAAAATACATGTAAAAAGACAGACATAATTATGAGAATTATAGGAACACTACAAGAGCTCCATTATTTATATTTTGGATGTTCAAATTCTATGCCAACTTTTAAAAAGCCACATATATTTATTAAAAATATATTTATGTAATAGGCAAGTAGTAATAAACATTTCTGAATTCACAGATCTCATTTTTAATTTGTCGTAAGTAATCATATATTCTTCAAAATGACCTAAAGCTGTTAAAATTACTTTCTGAAAGTCACAGTTAATTATGGTTCATTTAAATAATAAATTTTTGCTATAAAAAGGATAATTCAAAATAGAAAAAGGTATGTTTGACCAAAGTATGTTTTTTTTTTCAGTTAAGCACTTGTCATTTACATGGCCCTATAATATTTCTCTTTGAATTTCTTATATTTATGGACAATGGATACCAACAAAATCTCCACTTGTCTCAATGAACCTGTATAAAGTTTATGTTGTATAATGTCATAAATCCTTTTCTTGAACTTTCTGGAGCTCACTAATTAGAAATAATCCTTGTCCTAGGAAATTAACAATCTGCTCCCAAAATTAGCAAATAAAAAAATGAAACTAATGCTAATGTATACCTGTCAAAATTTCTTTTATTTTGCTAATTTATCTATGTTCTCTGAAGCTTTACCAGGCACCAGCAAGGCTACTCTAAAGTGTGAAGTTATGTGCAACAGAATTATGTCTATTTTGAAATATGTTGTGTTTAACCAGATGAGTTTGTTTATGGATTTAAGTGTCTCCTTGCTTTTACATCTTAAATTAAAATTGTCACTGTATTATTTCATTCTCATAAAAATAAGGTATTTTGCAAAGACAGAAATCTAAACTGAATACAAAATTAGTATTTTGAAATTTATACTTAGAATGTCGGGACCATTGTCTTGCTTCATTAGATAGGGTATAAATCCAAATGCATGTATAAAATAAGCCTTAATATTTATAGCCCTTAAATTACTTTAACATTTCTTATTTAAGAAAGCCAAGGAAAACATGTTTTGTTTATCATATAAAATAAAACATTTCCCACTCTGTTTATGATATCTAGCAAGTAAGTCTATATTCTTTTCAATAAAGCATCCAGTTTTACTGCTTGAATATGTTTTTACTGCCTAGACCTTTTTATATCTTTGTTTCTTTGACTAGAGATGCTTTTCCTAAGACACTGCATCACCTGATTGGTACTCCATAGAGATGTAGCTAGTGATTCTGAACCACACTGATCTAAGAGAAGGACATGTTGCTGCCAGTGATTTATATTATGGCAACTGCTCACGAAATCTTTTGCCATTCACCATTCCCTTTTTAATGAAATAAGTTGAGGTAGGAAAATATTCTACTCACATAAGTGTTAAATGTTTGTAGTTGGAGAGCTCCTTGGGGACTAGTGTAAACTGGTTCCCATCCAGATACCTAAAAACAAGGACATAACAAGGTCATCTTACAAAGTTAAAGTGAAAGATCATAAAGCAAATGAGCAATATTTACTTTGAACAGCTATGAGTTGCAATTTCAGTCTAATCCTTGAGAGATCATATTCCAAACCGAACTCATTATTCAAGATGAGCACAGGACAAATTGCACAGTGGTTCAATCTAGTAGAAATCTTTGTGGCTCACTTAGGCTAATGCATAAAACTAAGAGCAGTATGGTGAGTTGAGTTCTTTGTGATTTAGCCAGGGAAGCAAGCCAAGTGTCTAGCCATTTTTCTCTCAGCAAGAAGGTTCAGCAAGTGAAATATGTTTATGTAGCCCCAGTTTTAGTTTTATTTATGTAGAGATAGCACCATAAAATTGAAAAATTATTGGCTAACCCTAGCTATTGAGTCTGACCACTGTCCTCATTACCTGTATATATATATACCTGCAATTATATATATGTATATATATATAAAATCAACATTTTTGCTAAATAATAAGGAGGTATTAGGGAAAAATCAACATGACTTTAAAGGAGATGGAGTATCACATATTTGCTTGCTGATAATGGTCTCAAGAGCTTTCAAGGAATAACATAAAACTTTTCAAGTACAAAAATGCAGCATGTGAATGCAAAAGTATTTTTCAAATAAAAATATACCTTTGTCTTTCTAATTTGTGTCAGAATACAGACAAGTAACAAAGAAATCAGCTAACTGACAGGACACAAAATAAATGGATGCTGGGAGTTTTATCCATGATGTCTCAAAAAGGAAAAAAAAAAACAAAACTTTTTCTTCTCAAAGTTTTCTTTTGCTAGACATAAACTCTGGTCCAAGCGTCTCCTGCATCTTGTGTCATCTTGCCATAGGTGGAGCTGATAATAGTTCTAACTCAGTGGAGATGTGACTTTTCCTGTTCCGGTGCAGTAGTCAATCTTGAAATCTTGGGTTGAAGTCAGAATTGTAATGTTTATAGGCAAATTCAAGAAGATGATCGAGGTTAAAAAAGAACTATAATATTTCAAAATGCAAGAAGATCTCTAGAATGCCTGGGCTAAAAATATATGTGATCAGTGTAAGATTCCAAGTAACATTATGACTTCAGATTGAGTACTCAAATTTCTGGTACCTGTTTATACATTTCTTTGCCTTAATTCCCTATCTTTTTTCTAAGTTTTGTTGTGTTTTGTTTTTGCTACCACTAGAGGGAAGCAGCATTCCAGAAACTTCAACACTTCCTTCATCCCAGAAATGTTGCTTCAGGACAAAAAGACCCAGAAGAACATTCTGCATGTCTACATGGACAACAGTATAAGGAGGGAGATACGGGGAAATGATTAAAACCAATGGCTATCAGTTGTTCAAACTTTTCTACCAATACATTGTAACTTTGCCACATTCTTAATATGTGTAATATGCAGGCACATATATATGAGTGGGAAGAAGGATACTGCTGACTTTGTAAGATTCTGAGAATATTCTCTCTAGGAGATAAAACTTGCATTTCAAGACATGAGTTTGTATTCTCCTGATCTATATAGAGCAAACTTTTATTTATATAAAAGAAATTTAAACTATTAAAAATGAGCTTTAGTGTGATGTAGACTGAAGGAAGAATCATGAAATGGAGCCTAATAACCCGTTAAAGAATATTTAATTACTTTTGAATAAGATGAAGACAAAAAGTCAGTTAAAATGGAAGAAAAGTATTTAGCATCAAAGATGATGTGAATGCCATTTTCCACATTGGGCTATTTAAAAAATTGCATATAGAATATAAGCTTATAGAAATAGAAAGTTGGGAAGGGTTTGGGGCCCATATTATTTTCTGAAAAATATTAAAACAGTAGTTGTTTAATTAAACACACAAAACATAGTGCTTAGAATCAATTAACTCCAGTGTTTGTTAGCAATAGAAAGAAACTGAACATTTAACAGCATTTCAAATCCAAGAAACACGTTTTCCAATATGCTAAGACTGTCCTCGTTAAGGATCTAGGAACTGAAAATTACTTGAAAAATGAGATCCTTTAAAATTGAGGGGACAAGTTTTTCACTTGGTCTCAGACAAAAGCCTAAAAGGCAATACATGACATATTCCTGAATTTCACTACCTATGTTGCACACAGCCCAAATGTTGATGAGAGCTGACCATGTTGAGTCTTTGCATGCACCTCCATAAATTATAGTTAAATATCTGCAGAAGCCACATGTGGATTTAAATATTACTGATCTATAATTCCATATAAACAAAAATTTAATAAATCCTAAATGATTCACTTTGATTCAAATAAAGTGTTTTTCCTTCAAATTCTAGTTTAGATATAAAGAAATGGAATGGATGGGGTATAATTCCATCATTGTACTTCCATCTGATTTTCTGTTGCATCATCACATTCTGAATATATGGCATTGGTGCAGCCACAAGACTCTGAGCTGAAGGACTTGACTTCTAAAAGTCTAGATATATGAATATTGGTCATGCAATTTATATTTAAATATCAGTTATGCAAGCTTCAAAAATAATTAGCCACATGTTCTTTTGGATCTAAAGGACACTGACAAGTCCGAAAAGACAATGTCCCCTTTAAAAGACAAAGATTATGACAGTTTCTTCTAATTCTCAGATAATTATTATTCTATATGTTTAAGTATTGTCCTAGGAGTTAAGTAGAGAGTGTACTTGACATTGCAAATAAATTATGCCACATTTCCCAAACTGTATTTGATGGAATAACAATCTAGTAAAGTGGTTCATGAGCAAATGAGGGACTAGAGAAGCTATAAGTGTGGGGTTTATAAATATTTGACTGTCCTTATTGGTGCTAAACTTGTACGACACAAACAACAAAATGACTGAGCAATCTTATTGTGGTAAAAGAACAATACATTGCACCAATAATTCCCAAGTTCTCTTAAGTGGCCTTTAAGTTATTGATTTATAATTTTTCTTATATTCATTAAGCAGGCAAAAAATGTGACCTGCAAACAGGATCCTGAAGATCCATAAAACATTAGTTATGTAAGAAAAAGAAAAGCAACTGAGGCAGTTAATTTTAAATTTCAGATTGGCACAATTTACAATCACCGAGGGATAAAATTTTAAGGTGAGATTTTTTTAGACCATGTTTGTTTTAATTACGTTAATTGTTGGGAAAATTCCAAGCCCCCTAGATTTCAATTCCAGATTTTATTGAGCATAGAGAGGGACCTGGGCACAAATAAACATGTGCACATTCATTCTCTCTACTCTTAATTATTGACGTGACAGCTGCTTCTAGATCCTGTCTTTATTTTCATGTAATCATCGACTTGGAACTCTAAGAAAAACAAATCTTTTCTCTTGTAACATTGGTTTTTCACAGCATTTAATCCCTGAAACAGAGAGGAAAGAAGGAGAGCAAACCATACTTACAGTTCTGTGACATCTCTGGGAATACCTTTAGGCAGGAACTTGAGGCCTTTGTTGCTACATCGAACCACTGTATCCAAGCAAGTACATTCCGAAGGACAACGAGAAAGTGGAGAGCAACTGTTGTCATCATTTCCTAGGTACAGAGCAACACACATTTACAGTTTCTACAGGGTTCCAGTGGAGCTTATACATTTAGATAAATCCAAGAAACACAAGGGTCTTGAGCTATATAACCAACCCCTTATAAAAAAGTCACAAAGTAATTACAGACTGACACTGTATATGTGCGCTACTTTCTTGTTCCCTAAGGTAGAATTCCAGAAAATAGCTCACAATTTTGTATAACGAACATAACTTTAACAGGTAATTATTTATTCAATTATTTGTACGGTTTTACATAAGGACATCCCAATACAAACTGGATAAGGAGAAATTGTAAAGAGATGACACAAAGGGGCAGATATCCTTAATATGTTTAGAAGAATTGTATGAACACTTCATGTTAAAAGTATAGAATTCAAGTTATCTACCTGCTCACTGGCAATAATAGCATGACATGTTTTACCCATTTCATAGGAATATGGGAATGAAAAGCAATCATAAAGGGCATTAAAAAGGGGAGACTATGATTTTTTAATCTGAGTAGGACTTCTTTGTAATTTTTTTGCTTTCTTTTTGTTTTGTTTTGTTTTCATGCTAAGAAAAATAAAGTTGGAATTTGCTCTATAAGTAACATTCACAAGTTGGGAGCTTGGAAGTCTTCTAGACCATTTATTACTAGGCAGGAAGTAGACTTGAATGTAAAAGGACAATCTGAGAATAAATAGTTTGCTGCTAAGAACAAAGAACAGAGCAAAACGGAACATAGCACAGTCCTTAGGTAAGAACTGGACTGTGACATAAGAGCTGTTTTTGTAAACATTCTTGCCAGACCATAAGCCCTGCTTGCTACCTTGTCCTACTGTGCTAAATGAAGCATACTCCCCCAGACAATAGAGCATCTCATTAGTCTTCTGAATGAGGGTCTCATGACCCATAATTTGCCATGCATTACCTACCATCATCACAGGTGAAGTCCTGAATGGCTACATCCTGGATTGGGATTTCCTTGAGGAAGTAAGGTTTTTGACATCGAGGATTTCCTGTTACAATTCTTTTCTTTCTGAGCCACTCTCCCAGCCATGCCAGGTGGCAGTTACAGTTGAAAGGATTGGCCAAGAGGTTTCTAAGCATCATATGCAAACAATGCATGGTTAAGTTTATAATTCATTTTTTTTAATTTTATAAATTTTTGGTGACTATTTTTCCACACTATTTTGGCTATAGTGATATATTTACTTAGTTTGTGTATGCCCATTCCCTTATATGCATACAATCATATACAAAATATGCCATGCATACTTTGTCCTAAGTGTGTATGTCAGGTGCCAAGAGATAATGCATTCTCCTAAGAGAATTCTTCAAATATCTTCATGGAAAAAAAAATAGTAAATGTAGCAATTTAGGGTCTATGCAATAAATCCTTATATATAACTTACTTAGAAATAATTTAAACTTGTCAGAGATCTAACTTACTGTCAAACTCTCCTGAGCTGGTAAAGCAGTAATTTAATATAAATATGAAGGCTGATTACCTTATATTATTGAGTTTAACCTGACAACAGCTATTCCCTTAATTCGTCATCTCAAGATATTCATCTCTTGTTTGCTCCAGAGAATAGCTTTCCTGTCTAAACTGACAGCGGAGTTGATTAAATGCCAGTTATAAAAATGAGTTTACTTCTACAAATCTCAAAACTTTTGGCATCTCATACTTAAGCAAAAATCTATCAACTATCCCATTATTTATAAACATGCCATCTTTAATATGCACAAATTAGTCACTCCATGTAAAATGTCACAGTTCATGTGGAAAGAGGATTAAGTACTTTTCTTATGGATGCTTACTTCATATTTTTTCTCAGTGACTTGAGTATAGTCAAACATGTTACTGGGACTGTTCTTACTACCTCTATTCCACCTTCTACTGAATTAGTGTAGGATATTCAGAAACTGCTATGATCAGGATATCACCAATTATTAGAGGTGTAATAGCAAACATTGTGTTCAGAAACTGATGTACAAAAGGCCTGAAATACATTGTTCAAAGTTTATTTTTAAAGGTTTTTCAGAGTTTTGTTTGTAGACCTAGAAGTATTCTCAACTTTTAATTTGTTTACATAAAATTTATCTCAGACAATTTCAACTCATTACTTTCATATTTTTGCAAAGTCAAGATAAATGGCCCTTTCTGAATGCTTTTATTGTTGGTTTGTTCATCTTTAGATACCTTTTTGTCACTATAATTGGTCCTTGTAGAGTGTGCTTAGCTGGTAATAACTATAAATTCTGTTTTTATGATACTTATGATGAATATATTTATTGTATAGAAGATGAAAGAAAATCTGTGACATTTACAGTATTGATCAAGTTAGAATAATTTATAATTTATAAATTTATAATTTATAATTCTAAATTTCACCCATATCAATGATCCCATTGTTATAAACACAAATAGCTGACAAATAATACATATCAAATTTTATCTAATAAAGGTAGTAATAATTTCAGAAAAACTAAATCAAGTTTAACATGTTTGTTCTTCTTAAAAATATCCAAATACTTGGTCATGTTTTCATGGAATAGCTAGCAATTAATTAAAAGCACACACACAGAAAGATAAGAATTATAATACACTATCACAAGTCAGAGATAAAGGTAGGAGATATCAACTTGTGGGTTGCAACCCCTTTGGAGGTTTTTACAAGAGTTGCCTAAGACCATTGTAAAACAGATATTTACATTAAGAATCATAGCCATAGCAAAATTACAGTGATGAAGTCGTAATTTTATGGTTGGGGTTCCCACAACATAAGGAACTGTATTAAAGAGTCATAGCATTAGAAAGCTTGAGAACCATTAGGGGGGGAAAAAGCAATGCTTTTCTACTTACAGTGTAGATAAAGAATGTAGAGTATCAAATGCCCCTGGTGCAATTGTAGTAATTTGATTGTCATATAAAGAAAGCAGACGCACAGAGCCGAGACCTATGAAACTGTCATTCCCAACACAGCTTATTCGATTACTTCTCAGCATCCTGGGGGAAGAAAAAGAAAACTCTTATGGGGATAAAATATCAGACATTCAATTTTGCCTCTTTGAAAATCAAAATCATTTCCTTCAGCAAATACGTAGCAGTCATTGTTTTTTAAATATCTTCTTTTAGGATGGGTATATTCTGGATAATTTCATTCAGGAATGGAATGTATAGGATAATCAGTGCCTAAATAAAGCTACAGAAGGCACAGTGACCCTGTGTGAATGGATTTACAGTCCAACGATGAGGGTAACATGTTTTCTTTTGATGGTATAATTGTGTTTGCCTGATCACATAATGTCCTAAGTCACCTACTTGAGTCCTTGGAGCCCAGTGATTTATGTATTCAGAATAGTGTGACATTTGAGATAGAAGAAAAGGAGAGAGAAGAGAATCAATAGACACTGCAGATGGAGAGCTGAGGGCATCTCAGGGACTTAGTGACTCACTGTCTGACAGGAGCAGAGGGAGTCAAGCGTGACTGAGCATCCACAAAGCCTGCATCAGATTGTTTTATTTATGAAAAATCTGTTCTAGTTTCAAGTTCAGAACTCCCCAAAGGAATAAGTATAATATACAACAAAGGTTAAATAGGTTTCCCTGGAATAAACTCTATTTTGCACTGTCATTAACAGGATTAACACTGGTGTTACTTCCTCACCACTGCTGAAGCACTGGCTTAATTCCCAATTCCTTCCTTCCTGAGTTGTTTATTTGGAGGTTTTCAAAAAGAAGAAAATCTCATGTGCAAAATTTGTAGTTGCATTACTCATAAAAAATTAATTTAGAGATCTTCCTATATCCAGTTATTACCTTGCTAATATAATGACAAATACAAAAAAGAAAGATAATGTGCTCACTAGTTTTATGTCAAACTGACACAATACAAAGTCAGTTTTAAAGACAGAACATCAATTAAGAGAATGCCCCTATGATACTGGTGTATGGAAAAGCATGTGGTGCATTTTCTTGATTTGTGATTGATGTGGGAGAACCCACACATGTGGTCAGTGTTACCCATGGATTGGAGATCCTAGGCACTAGAAGAAAGGAGACTGAACACGTCATAAAGAGCATGACCAGCAATGAGAGCTTATTCATGGCTTCTGCAGCAGTTCCTGCCTCTAGATACCTTCTTTGAGTTTCTCCCATAATTCCCTTTGATGATGGACCATGATGTGGAAGTGCAAGATAAAATAAAACTTTTTC
The DNA here is from genome assembly GCA_004025045.1 of Sigmodon hispidus. Classification (NCBI taxonomy): domain Eukaryota; kingdom Metazoa; phylum Chordata; class Mammalia; order Rodentia; family Cricetidae; genus Sigmodon; species Sigmodon hispidus. The sequence continues at coordinate 118,041 of PVIH01002320.1, read as the reverse complement.
TCTCTCAGTTGCTTGGTCATGGCATTTTATCACAGCACTATAAACCCTATCTAAGACAGATGTTGAAAAAGTTCTTGCTTTAAAATCTCTGGTTTAAAAAAAAAAAGAATAAAATATTTTCTTTCTGCTATACTGTAGATAAGAAGAAAGATGCTATCTTTTTATCCAGGCATCACCGAATACTCAGAAACAAATGCACAACAGCCACATATCCTTATCAGCACTTTTCTTTGTCATGAATAATGAAGATTGGTGGTCTTAATCTTGCTGGATTTAAAAGACCTTGGAAGGAACTGAGGAAAACTCCTCTCTTGATAAACATAAAAAACAGAAACAAAACAAAACCAAAATTGAAAAAGCAAACAAACATGAGCACATGCATACAGCAAGCTTTGTTTGATGTCTCAGGATATTTTCTCACTAGCTGAAATATGCACATGCAGTATTAGCTATCTGATTAGTGCTGAGGAGTGAAGAGGCTTAGGGTGGGCTGTAGTTTCAAACATTCAGAACACAAAACCTTAGAGACCATGTGGAAGGATAGACAGACAGATCCAGACACATGTAGTATTTCGGCCCTCCAGGTGTTAGTCTCAACTGCTCCATTTCCCTGGAGCGACTGTATGGAGGCAACTTGTGGGTGCTTTACCCAGACATTACAGCACAAAGGGAAGGACCTCATCAGTAGAAATAAAATGGAGAAAGCTGATTTTAGAGAACTCTTAGGCAGTGTCGTTTGACTGTATCTAGTCTGAACAAATACTTTGATATGTTGTCCAGGGCAATACTATTGACTGAACCACAGTTAATTCACATCTCAAGGGTTTTTACTATCTATGTTGCTGCCTTTGGAGACGATCTTTACAGTTTTATAAACTTATAAAGAGAAGACACACCAGAGATCTCATACATCTCCCTTTCTTTACATGAGAATACAAACTGAAGTTCATGTGTGTTTACAGCAAGAAAATGGCCAAGAAGGAAGTCTGTGGCCTGGAAGCAGGGTTGAAACACAAATTCAACTTTGTGGTGAATTTCTATGTCCAAAGCATGAAAAATACATGCATATTATCCAGTCTACAGTATTCCATTGTGGCAGCATAGATGGGCTGATATGGGAGAAGTTTTATTCTATGCCCCAGATCTTCTCCATAGTACTGCTGTGTGAAAGAAGGCTAACATTAACAGTAAATAGGCCCTCAACTTGTGTGTAAGAAGGGAGGCATTGCCATTGTTTAATAACCTGAGACAGCTTAGGAAAATGCAGATGCAGACACTATGGCATATTTTCAAGGCTACCCTTGTACACATGCTCAGTATACCACCCACAAATATGTTCAGCAACTGCTTGCATACCATTTTACAGCAATTTAAATTAGTCCCTGAGAAAAGTCTGTGACTGATATGCTTGCCATGCTGGATTGTTGGATTTCAGGCGAGCTGTGCAAAATCATAGCATATATCTATTCTTATGTTGAGGTGATATATATACATGTATATATATATGTAAATACACATACACATGTATAGTCAGACCTAAATTTGGGGTTTTATTAACACATTCCACTGACTACAGAAATACCTTTCTCTGTAGTCTTCTTATAAAGAACAGGGGACTGCCCACATGCCCATTATACATACATTCCAGGGTCAGGTGTGGTGCCATTGCTCGAGCATGTGTTTACTGTACTATCAAGGGGCAACTACTTTGTTGCAAAGGGATTCTTTTATGTGCCTCCAAAATGGCTATAGATTTTCTCTCTTCTGGTTTATGAGCCACAACTTTTGGTAAACATTATTTGTAAAGATTCACTGAAATAATTCAAATAAGACAAACTGTTGCATTTACTGTTTGATCTAAGTTACATCTTCTCTATGTAACAGCCTTTGGAAGCCACAAATAATTTATTCTTTCCAAACTTCCTATCATTAATCAAGTAGACAAAAATCTTAGCATGTTTTCCTATCAATAGATACTGAAGAACTTAACACCATAATTGCTTCTTTTCTACTGAATCATTACAGTGACTGAGAAACATAGCCTCTGCATGAGCACAGTTATTCCGTTTAAATGTTTCTGTTTGAAAATTTGGGTCATTGGGCTAGGAGTAAAGTGGAATTCACCTGTCTCTGCAGATGTTAGATATGAAGTCTAACCTGCTGTAATGTGAATGAGAAATACTTACAATGTTTTGAGGCCTTCCAACCCTTTGAACATCTTATGCTGAACATTTTCCAAACGATTACTGGTGAAAAGAATTTCATTCACACCAGATGCTCCTTCAAATGCTCCCTCTTCAATATCGGTGATCTTATTGTTGCTAAAGTTGCTAGATAAACAGTGTTGAGACACAGATTGTAAATGACTGCTTACTAACACAAGGCACACAAAAATATAGCTGGTCATTTTTAATCAACTGATTACAAGTCTACCACAATTTCCAAGATTTTTACCTCAAAAATTGTAGAAACTTGTAGAAAGTGGGTTTTTTGTTTAAGTCAGGATGACAGTAACACAGAGAATAGCCATTAAAGAAAAATACTAGGCTAAGAATGGCCAAAATGAGCCGTGATAATCCCCAGGAATCTAAAATCATAAAGGCTAATTATTTGATTACATAAAGTTCTTATGTGGCCCAGTAGGCTGTCCAGGCCCACTTGTCACTATCTCCATAGCACTGGGACAATAGGGCACTATATTTAGATTTTCTTGCCTAAGGATCAAACCTATGCCTTTGTGCTTATAAAACAAATACTTTAGCAATGAAGCAACCTCATTATTTTGTTTTGTGATTCATTTGCTATGCTTAGAAAGTACTGCTCATAGTAACTTCTCAGTAAACACCTGTGACACTGAACCTCTTCTACTAAAAGGATGGAATAGTTAGTAGCAAAAAGGCAAATAATTAAGAAATTACAGGGTATTCTCATTTATAAATTAGAAAGGTATTCAAAATTCTTAAGGTATCCTAACACAGAAGAGAAGGACACAGGCATAGGTTTGGTCTCCTCTGCTAAAAACAGTGTCAGTGGCTAGAGCAGCTATACATGTGATACTAAGAGGGACAAGTGCCATGGGATAAGGTTCCTGCTTCTTCCTTATGTAAGCAGGGCAGTCCTGAGTCCTTGTACACTTGATTTTGATCCTCCTCCTTCTTTCTTTCATACAAGAGCATGGAAGACTGATGGAATGTTGACAAAAATGCTGAGCTCACAAATTTACTCTGAAATATGGGCTGTGGACATGAAGTAACACAGCTGATCAGTCTAGCTAGTTTACTAGTCATTAATTTTGACTATCACATAATGAGAGCTTAATGAAGCCAAAGTCAAAGAGTTGACATGAATGTGCTGAAAGAGAAATAGCACCATGGTTTGGGGAATAGTAAAGGAAGTTATGAAACATCACTGAATCCATTTTAATGTGCTTAGATTGCTGGATTCCTGCTACAGATGCATTATAAACCAGCTGTCTGCTTTAGAGGAAGATGCTAAGGGCTATCTTGGCATTGTGTGAACACATGGAGAAGTATCTCTTTAATAGTACCCTAAATTCATGCCCCATGTAGTCATCACATGGAAATTTCCCTCGATTTTTTAATATATATTTTCCTGTTTCAGAAGAAAATTCGATAAAATTAAGAGTTATAAAATTAAAGAGAAAACACACTGCAGAGAGTCAATATACAGCTAACAAATGACTCACATTTTACGTAACTGAGGAAGTTTCTTAAATATTCCTGTGGCTTCTAACACTGTGAATTCATTATTATTGAGACGCCTGGGAAAAGAAAAGAAAGAGGAACATTTTCTCATAGGTAGTAAGGGTTCAGTAAAGTTATTATTTAATGATAACTGAAGATTTTTTTATTTTCAATTATGTTATTATGTGTAGGCATAATAACTTTGAAATACACCATAGATATAATAGAAAATTCATAAAAATTTACCTGTTTTTTAACATTTCATCAAAATTTTAAAATTAAAGATTATTAAATCTATTTAAATATTAAAAAGACAAAAATAAGCAAAATAATCAAAACCAACTCATATACAGTAATCTCTAGACCAAATTATCCAAGCCCTTTTCCCTTATTGTTAACCTAGTATGCATTTCCCATCATTTACAGATCAATTTTTACACAATTCAAATGCTATAAAGTTCTGAACGTACAGAATTTCAGTATATTTGTAAAATGGCAAGCCCGGTGAAATGATTCACGCATGTATTCTCAGCACCCAAGAGGCAAAGGTGGAGGACCAGAGCATTAGTGCAAGGACAGTGTGGTACACCTGGTGAGCTCCAGGCAATCAGGACAATATAAGAAACCCCATCTCAAACAAAAACATAAACAACTGTCTCAAATAAAAACAAACAAACCTAGCACAACAATATTTACTAATTCATTACACTTTTATTATCTAAAACCCTTCCAAAATTAATACCAATCATTGACAATACAATGTTTTATTGCAGTCAACACTCTACCACCATTTCTCATTCATGCCACACTATCCTTATTCTCTTATTCTAGATATTTCATTTAAATAGAATATACCCTTTGCTTCATCTTGTAGAATGTTCTGAAGATTTTTTTCTTAAATTTTCCATTATGTATTACGTGTATGCATGTCTATCTCCTTATGGATAGATACCTAAGAATAGGTGCCAGAATGTAGAATCAGATTCCTGAGGTTAGGGTTAGGGTTAGGGTTAGGGTTTTCAATTCATGATGAACTGCCATTGAGAAAATCTAAGTCAAAATAACTCTTCTGTAACTTTCTGTTAATCATGGTGTCTATATGTTTTTCAGGTAGTGCACAAAGACATATAAAATGTGAAGCATACAGAGGAAAACAACACAGCAACAGAAAAGTTATGGATATAGATGTTTTTATTAAGAAGCTGGGTTGTTGCTATGAAGAACATGGCAGTGTTACTGTTGTGGAGAGGTTTGGAAGAATTTGCAACTCTGGACTAGAAAAGTATTTGACTGTTATAGGCAGAACTTAATTAACCATTCTAGGAAGTCTCTGGAAGAATGCAATCCTGAGAGTAATGTAGATATTGTAGGTTCAGATCATTATTTAGGACAGAAATAAAAATCTATTTTAATAACTGGGCTAAAGAACATTCATTTGTATGATATGTTAAAAAATACTATGGTTTCATTCTGTACATGTTAAGCACTTGCCCAAGGTATATAAAAAAGCCATGAATTAATTTCTTTGACAGCATGATTTCAAGATAAACTAACATTGAGTCTCTGGAATTGAAATTACTGACTACTTTTATGCATATCTATCATAAAACATAAGTGGTGCAGTAAAAGTATAAAATATGCAGCATGTAGAGAAAAACAACACTAAAAGTCTTAAGATTGTCCTCAAAGCATGAGCTGCAAAGGAAGCTGTAATTGTTAAGGAGCTTAATGTCTTAAAAGAAAAGCCTCTTCATCTTCACTGGAGTAGGAGAGTAGTTCTCAGGGCAAGACTCCGCCTATCTAGAAAATATTCTTATGAAGTGAAAGAGATTAACACTTTTCTTGGTCCTAGAAAGCAACGGCAAATAAAAGTGCCTAATACTAATGGCATAGATGTTCATTCCAAGCTTTCAACTGAATTTGGCATTATCATCTACATGGTATCAGTTCTGAAGACACAACTGATAAAAGACTGAGGAAATTGTGAGTTAGTTCTTCCTGTGTGGAATTGAAGAAGTGATTAGGTCTTTGGTATCAAACAGAAAATGAGGTATGATGGTCGTGACAGAGTTGGAGACCTTATACGGAGGCCCCAAAGAGACATAAGTAAAACCTACAGAAAACTTAAGTTTTCTATTGGTGTAGAGAACAGAACTGTAAAACCTTTGCCAAGAAGACTTGCACACAGTAAGTGGAAGTAGCACAAGAGAGACATTTATGACATAGGTAGCAGATCTGCAAGGAGGGGTGCCATCAGAATCCTTTGAAACTGAAGCCACAGATACTAGACATGAAGCTACAGACTTCTATATTTGACCTGTTGGGTTTACTTTTGCTTTTGTCCACTCTTTCCTCAGTATACCCTTTGTCCACCTTTGAAAGGTAATGTATATAATATGTGTCATTGTATGCGAAATACATTTTTTAACTACTATTACTTTGAGTTTCAAAAGATATTAGCACTCTTGAACAGTATTGAGACTGTTAAAGACAAGGGGTGCTTTTGAAGTTGGATTTAATGTATTTTGAATCATGGGATGGCAGTGAGTTTAAATCATGATATGGCATTGAGTCTATTGGAACCAGGGTAAGTAATTCGGCTGTTTGAGGGAGAAATATTTTCTATAGTTTCACTCATGTATTAGAGCACTTGGTTTCCAGTTGATAGCATTGCTTGTGAAGATTATAGAATCTTTAGGAGTCATGGCTAGAAGTATGTTATGAGCTTTGAGAATATAAGCCCTTTCATTTTCTTCAAGCTTTCCTTCCTGCTGGCTTAGGAAATAAATGTGTCCAGACAGTTCCATTCCTTTCTTGCTCTTGTGGACTCTTCTGTAACCACACACAAAGTAAACTCTTATTATAAAAGTTGATTTTGTTCCTGGTATTTTTCACAGCAGTAGAAAAATAATAGTTCTGTATTTCCTAATGACCATTTTTCCAAATAGTTATTGAACAGTCATATGAGTATCTTACCATCTTTTAGGCAACATAACCTTTATATTGTTGAATTTTAAGAGATTTTTAAATATATTCTGGATATAAATTTATTGTCAGTACATGACTAGTAAAAATTCTAAATCTAAATTCTTTACTGAGTGTTTGATTTGCAGACATGTTTCTGCTGAGTATTTATTTTAGTACATTGTTTAAAAAGTATTAAACTTTAAAAACATACCATTTTTTTTTTCTGAATTTTGCATTAGAAACTAGGTTGTAATAGAATTCTTGATTGGAGATTAAGCTTATTTAACTTACTTTTATGCTCAATATAATATCACTATTGTGGCCCTTTATCTTTAAACTTTAAGTCTACAGATACAAAGTGGAATTCAAGGATCTTGCTACATGTTCTCTGAGTTTCTAAAAATTGTTGAGCTAGTGAATATACCATGAAATAGCACAAGTTAAAAAAAAAAAAATCACTTGAGACACAGAGTCTGGAAAGCTCCATGACAAGAACTGAGGTTACCTCCCCTTAGCCCAACAGACAGGCCATCCTCAATATCTGGGCAACAGGAAACATACCATGTCCCCTAAACCAATCACAACTCCAGTGACAGGTAAGCAAGCAGAAACCCTGCATACTAGCCTGACAATCACTGCGCCCAAACCCTCAACTACTCCCTGAGACACAGAGCTCACTGGCTCCAATTTCCCCCAAAGCTCTTTTTACACCAAGAGCACCTATTGGACCAAGAGCAGCTCCCTTAAACACTGACAATGCTTACACCTATCAGAGGAAGAGATGAACAGACACCAGTGCAAAAGTACATTCAACAACAAAAAGAATAACTCGGCACAACTAGAACTCAGCAGTTCTACAACAGTAAGACCTGAACATTCCAATATAGAAGAAGCAGGAGAAAAAGGCCTTACAAACAACTTTAGAAAGATGGTAGAGGACTTTAAGGAGAAAATTAAAGCAAGCAAACAAACAAACATATCTCCCTTAAAAAAAAATAGAAGAAAATACAAACAAAAAATTTGTTAAAAATCAACAAATCCCTTAAAAAAGCCACCCCCCCAAAAGCAATCCAACAGGTGATGGAAACAATTCAAGATTTAAAAACTGAAATAGAAGCAATAAAGAAGACCCTAACTGAAGGAATGCTGGAAATGGAAACTATGAGTAAATAAACAGAAATTACATATTAAAAGCATAAATAACAGAATGCAAGAGATGGAAGAAAGACTCTCTGGTGTGAAAAATACAATAGAAGAGATAGATTCCTCAGTCAAAATAAACAATAAAGTCAAATGTCATAACATAAAACATCCAGAAAAATCTGGACACCATGAAAAAGCTAAACCTAATAATAATTGGAATAGAAGAAATGAAGAATACCATATCAAAGGCACAGAAAATATATTTAACAAAATCATAGAAAAAAACATTCCCAACTTAAAAATAGAAGTGCCTATGAAGATACAAAAAGCTTACAGAACATCAAATAGACTAGACTAGATTATAATAACTCACCACATAATAATAAAACACTAAACATATAGAATAAAAAAATATTAAGAACAGCAAAGAATAAAGACCAAGTAACTTATAAAAGCAGACACATCAAAATAACACCTGAATTTTCAATGGAGAACATAAAAGCCAGAAATCGGGGGCATATGTTATACAGGCACTACAAGAGCAAGAGCAATAAGACAATGAAAGGTGGTCAAAGGGATATAAATTGGAAAAAAAGTAGGTCAAACTTTTGTTATTTGGATATGATATGATAGTATACATAAGTGACTCCCAAAATTCTACCAAGGAACTTCTACAGCTGATAAACACCTTCGGTGATGTGATAGGATGCAAGATTAACTAAAAAAATCAATATCTCTCCTGCATAAAAATGGCAAAAGTGATGAAAAGAAATCAGGGCAGTATCACCCTTCACAACAGCTGCAAATAATATCAGATATCTTGGGGTAACTCTATCCCAACAAGTCAAAGACCTTGGCAAGAACTTTAAATAGTTGAAGAAGACATCAGAAAATGAAAAGATCTTCCATGGTATTGAATAGTTTGTATAGTACAAATGGCAGTTTTACCAAAAGCAATCTACAGATTCAATGCAATCTCTATCAAAATCCCAATAATATTCTTCATGGATCTTGAACGATTAATACTCAATGTCATATGAAAAGACAAAAAACCCAGAATAGGCAAAACAATTCTGCTCAGTAAAAGAACTTCTGAAGGCATCAGTAGCCCTGAATTCAAGCTCTATAATAGAGATACAGTAATAAAAACTGCTTTGTGTACACCCAAGCTGCAAACCACAACCACTGAACAGCTTGGAATCTGGAGCACCTTGGAGTGGCACCTTGGAGCCTATTCCCTCCAGAGGAATACATAACCCAGTCTTGACATTAGGATGAGGAAATCAGACTTGCCTGGAGTGGATGCTGAACTAAGCCGCCTTGGGACCTCGGGACCTCCTGCCCTTGCTGGGGAGGAGATAAGGAGATGGGGAGAAGAGAGAGTGACTGAGAGGGGCAGGTGGGGGAAGGGAGTTTGAACAAGGGGATACATGGATTTAAAAAAAGAGACCTAATTCAAAAATAAGAAAAATAGAAATAAAAAAATGACCATGGTGTTAGATCTTACAAGACAATGGTAGAGAGTTTTAGTGAATATCTGCTAAACTTTTTAATTTTATACTTTAGGAGCATAATAGAGTTAGCATTTACTCATTTTACTTTTGGATGTATTTTTTCATATGCATTGATGTCTCTATGCCTTCAGTGCCTAAGACAGTAGTAGAGATCCTGGAGTTCAAGTTACAAGTACATGTGTGCCCCTAGATATGGGAGCTTGGAAGAGCTACAAGCGTTCTTGACTGCAGAGTCATCTCTCCAGCCTCACTGCTTTTCACAAATTGCTTATACATTACAGATCACATTTTCAAAGGCAAAAATAATTAAAATGCATGTGTGGGTTTATTATTTCATTGTCTGTAATTGAAAATAAAAATGTAAATGTTCAATCATCAAAAATCACTTTGAATAAATGTATGATGCATTGTCCAAGAAAAAACTGCTTTGTATTGGAATAAAAAAGACATATGGATCAATGGAATTTAATTGAAGACCCTGACATTAATCCACATGCTTATGAACACCTGATTTTTGACATAGATGCCAAAAATATACATTGGAAAAAAAGAAAGCATGTTGAACAAGTGGTACTAGCATAACTGGATTGGGGCATAGGAAAAATCCAATTAGATCCATGTTTATCACCCTCCACAAAACTCAAGTCAAAATGGCTCAAGGACCTCAACATAAGCCCAGTTACTCCGATCCTGATAGAAAAGAAAATAGTAAGTAGCCTAAAAGCACATGAACAGGAGGAGACCACTTCCTAAATATAACACCAGTAGCTCAGTCACTGAGAGCAAAAATTAATAAATGGGACCTCCTAAAACTGAAAAGCTTCTGTAAGGCAATGACATGGACAATAAGCCCTACATCTGACAGAGGCCTATCTTTAAAGTATATAAAGAACTCTCAGAGCTAAATAGAAAACTGAAGAATCTCAAATGGCCAAAAGACACTTAAAGAACTGCTCAACATCTTTAGCCATCAGGGATAGGCAAATCAAAACAACTCTGAGATACCATCTTACATCTGCCTGAATGGCTAAGATCAAAAACACTGATCAGGGTATGTGGAGCAAGGGGGGACACTTCTCCATTGCTGGTGAGAATGTAAATATGTACAGCTTCTTTGGAAATCAGTAGGGTGGTTCCTTAGAAAACTGAGAATCAATGTACCCAATGATCCAACAATACTATCCTTGGGAATATACTCAAAGGATGCACATTCTTACTACAAGGACACTTGCTCAGCTATGCTTATAGTAGAATTATTCATAATAGCCAGAACCTGGAAACAACCTAGATGCTCCTCAACGGAAGAATGGATTTGAAAAATGTGGTATATTTACACAATAAATGGACTACTACTCAGCAGAAAGAAAAATGATATTATAAAACTTGCAGGCAAATGCATGTAACTAGCAAAAAGTCATCTTGAGTGAGGTAACTCAGACCCACTTAAGTGGATTTTAGACATAAAGCAAAGGATAACCAGGCACAATCCACAACCCTTGAGCAGCTAGGTAACAAGAAGGAACCTAAGAGCTACATCTATGGATCCTCCTGTTAAAGTTTAATAGAGAAAATATCCTCAGTAAATTGGCACCATAGTGAGGAGAGGGTAAGGGGAAGTTTGAAGAGAAGATGAGGGAATAAGATGGTTAAGTTAGGAGAGGGACAGAGAGGAAAACCAACAAAATAGATATCTTGATAGAGGGAGCCATTGTAGAGTTAGGGAGAAAGCTAGTGCTAGGGAAATACCTAAGAACACACAAAGATTTCCCCCAACTAAAACTCCAAGCAATAGTGGAGAGGGTGCCTAAACTAACCTTCCCCTATAATCAAATTGATGATCATCATAATTATCATTTTAGAACCTGATGGAAGTAGATGCAGAGATCCACAGCTAAGCACTCAAGAAAGGGAGAAGAGATTAATATGAGCAAAGGGGGTCGGTCAAGATCACAATGAAGAAACCCACAGAGACATCTAACCCGAACTATTGGGAGCTCATTGACACTCAACTGTCAGTTCAGCTGGGGAACCTACATCAGATGATCTAGGACCTCTGAATTTGGATCACAGATGAGTGGTGTGGGCAGTTTATGAGGCCTCTGGCTGTAGGACCATAATCTATTCATAGTGCATAAACTGGTTTCTTGGAGCCCATTTTCTATAGAGGAACACCTTGCTCATCCTTGATACTGGGTGGAGGGCCTTGGTCCTACCTCAACTGGTCAAGTCAGACGGCATTGACTGACCCTGGAAGTCTTTACCCTCCCTGAAGAATGGATGGGAGGACGGAACAAGGGAAAGCTGAGGGATTACTGGGAAGACCATAGGGAGAGGATACAGTGGTAGGTAGGAAAAACAAACTTTTAAATAAAATAAATAAAATATAAGTCACAAGAACCACAAAAAAAAACTAGTTATTTTCAACCCTTTAAAAGACATTATTTTTAATTTAAATTGCTTTAAATTCATTAGGTAACAGGCATGAGTATAGATACAGTGGGACAGAAGTGATAACATACAATCCTTGCAATCAAGAAGCTGCAATCTAGTTGAAGAGAGAGGATTATTCATACACACAGAGGCAAGCAACTTTGGAAAGCAATAAATGACACATAGCAGATGGTGCTATAAATAAACATAGCTAAGATGTTCAGAAAATGATTAGATTTCACTAGTGTCTTCATGGTCTCAGAAAAATAACATTATACATCTTCCTTTTATAACCAGGAAAGGTGAACTGCACATGAGCATAGAATCTACAAATACTTCCAAAATTTTATTTTTTCATACTCTGGATCCTATTCTAAATTTGTAAATATAAATTTGATCATGTCTGAGTTTTTAGCTCTCCTTAATCTGCTATTCACTGTTTACAAACAAATAAACAAGCAAACAACTATTGCTTACATTTCAGCTGCCAATCACTGAGTTCTTTCACTTGTAACAAAGAAGTAGTCAAACAATTAGGAAATAACTCCACAATAGATTTGGTCAATATCAAATTATTTTGTTTGGTTGTTTTAAGAATAAATATCTTGAAAATTTATGAGGTGCTTATAAATGTGTTGCTATAATGAAGATCTAATAATAATCAGGTATTCCAGCTATTATAAACATTAGTAAATGATGACTGAATTTTGATTGAAAATTTGTTCTATTGTAGCTCTGTCTGAGAACTAAGAATTTCAACATATTCCTGAAGAAAAAAAAGAGGGCTTCTCAATTAAATGTGTATTAATTAAGTGAATTCAATTATTAAAAATTAAAACCTCATGATAAAAATTCCAATGTTTTTTATACATTCTCTCTCTATCCCTTGCTCCCTCCCAGCCAGGATTTTGTAGTCAGATGAACTTACAGCTCTGCGGTGTACTGGGGAATATGGTCTGGGATTTTGTTGAGTTTTTGATTGGAGCAATCTACTGTGGTCCCTTCACAGCGACACTTTTCAGGACATGCCAAGTCTGCAAAGCAGTCTCCACTTAATTTTGATCGATAATCTTCCGTGCCTATTGAGGATTCAAGCCAAAAATAAGATTCTGAGTCTGAATGTTAGGACAGTCGCTAATATATAGGAAGAAAAGTAGCAGGATAACTATAGATTATGCAGCAGGGAGACAACTTAGGGGATTTTGGTCAATGGATGTCAGGAGAGGATTAAAAGAAAGACTTGGAATTTTCTGGAAAAAAGAGTGACCAGATTCACATGACAGGAAAACATTAATACAGTTGAGCTTTTCACAGCTGTACTTTCTGCTGATCTGGTTCTGAGCTGTGCTAGTTTATTTCACAGCTAATCACACAATGGCTATGAATTGTTTACAAAGTTTTTTTTTTTCTGAGTCAAAAGTTGAAAACATATGTAGTAATAAACATACTCCTGTATATTATTATAAAGTAGGGCTTTTAAGGAAAATCACATACTTAGGTTTTAAATTTTTCTATGGACTTTGGTTATTCTCTCCCTCTCACATAATCTTCAGAAACACCCCAAAAGCCCTCATTTTTTCATTTTGACTCTATAAAAAAGACAAGTAAGTCCTGCCTTGAGCCTCAGCAGCTTGCCATGCTGTAGAAAGCTGCGTGACGTTCCATGGTGCTTGACGGAACCATGTTTTACTCATACCTCGCAAGCACATGGTTAGATCAAGCACAACAGAAAATCTCGCTACATTATCACTACACCAACCACTAGGCCAGAGGGAAGACCGAGAGGAAAAACGAAGGGAGGAGAAAAGGTACGGACGGTCTGGAAGCATCATACTGTTTACATGACATGCATTCTTCCCGCAGAATGTGTATGATCATAGAGCATAACTACCGAAGGATGCCTGGAAACACAAAGAAGGGGCTATATGGAAAGGTGCCTTCCGAGTTCCTCAGAACTGCAGAGTGGAAACCACAGCTTTCGGGAAGAACATCCAGGAAGAAGTTGAAGGAAAGCTACAAGGACAACAGAGAAGCTCAAGAGATCTGTGGTTTCTTCATGGAAAATAGGCGCAAAACATCAAGACTAGAAGAAGGTACATTGGGGATTGAAAAGAGGGTGTTTTTCGTTTCAGATGAGACACTTTTACTTACAGGCCACATGGTGAATCCCTGCAAAAGAAAAGATCACCAAGGAGGAAGGAAAGACAGAATCATCCTAGTTAAGATTACTACACACACACCACATATATATCAAACTATGTTCCCTTCCTATTTCTTTAAACACATCAGTCATGGAATAGCATTGTATCATGTGCTTGTCATGCTTTGCAAAAGTTATAGCACTTTTGAGGTATGGCTTATGGAATATGCAATGGCATAAAAAATGTGCAATAAAAATTAAAGGTCTATGTGTTACTCTAATGGATGAACTGTCTGTGAGACATTTTCTATTATAGTATCATTAGAATGTTTAGAATGTCATACAGAAGATCAACTGATGGATGAATATATAAAATGAATGAAAAGCAAATGATGGAATGTTACAAAGACTATAAATAGATTATATGCAGTAAGACTTAGGGGTAGGTCACATGCTTCATAATGACCTCCACGCTTCAAAGCTTATTACATCATGGGAACATAATCAGAATTCCAACAAAATTTGGAAATGTCAAATATGACAGTATGTGTCACATTCCGTTACAGCAACAAGTGGCATGTTATTTATTGAAGAATCTATTTTTTTTCTATCTTCAAAAATTAAACTACTGAAAACCTGACAGTATTTGGATAATAGTATTGATAATAGATTAATCAAGTGCCTTTCAAAAGTATATAGTCAATATCAGGACAATTAACAATGCTTATTTTAAAATCATCTACTAGGGAGACACAAATCTTAATTGTTATCTGAGGTATAAAAAACATAAAAATGAGAAACAAGCAATCTATGTGCCCCGACTTCTACCAATAATTTTAAAATGTAAACTGAAAGATCAAACCTTGAAAATTAAGACGTAGTCTTTGATATAGAAGTTATTTTCTAAAACACATCTAGGTTCCTATAGTCTAGCAAATACACAAAATACAACTATCATGACAATATGAGTTTTTTGTATTGTATTGAGTTGTACTGTTTCTTTTTTGGCATTGTTAAGAAACTGAATTGAATAATTTGGTGATTATTAAATGAATTGCTATAATCTTGAGATTCATATCATATTGTTGTGCTAGTCTATAAATATTCTGGTTTTCAGATTATTCATTTTTTGAGTTAAGTCTCAATCGTTAGGTGATTTTGCATTCAGTTGGTTAACAACAACAAAATTTATACATTGACAATGAAGTCTAGTTGCTCATTTGTTGGGTGACTTTGCACTGAGTTGGCTAAAAAAAAGAAATAAAAATTTATACATTGACAATGAAAAGCAATTGTGTTTTTCATCACATTACTGGTTATACACATAGAAGAAATACAAAGACTTTTAGTTGAACATTGAAATTCAAATGAAGCAATATACTTATATGCAATAAATCTATACAATTAATTAAGTGATAAGAGTAAGTACCAAATATATCCTTAAAATCAAGACCAATAAGTATGTTACATACATTTTAATTAAGTATGTTACATACATTTTAATATATAGTGTTTTAGAGCAAACAAGTCAAGAGGCATTTACACAGTTGGCAGGCAAGAACTAAGTAGGGACACATTTTAAAGAGCTAGCTCTAGACCCATCAGTTTGGAGGTGTTTGGTGGAAGAAAATGGATGAAACATTGAAACGGTATCTTTAGAAACATGTTCTCCTCCTCCTTAGATCACTCGAGGCATTTAGTGCCCATTAGCTGCTAATGACTTCATGATGGATGTGAATATCCCTTTTGTAGAGTAATAATCTGACTCCAGACAGGCAAGAACATACAATTACAAATAAATTAACAATGAAAAAACAAATGCAGCTAAATCAGCATGAAACAGCTGTTTTATATTTTAAAAAACATAAGCAAAAATAATCTTTTCAAACCAATAAGCTTTTTTAAAGTAAGGGTTTTTTTTTTTTTTTTGGTTAAAAAAAAGGTGCAATTCTGCATGTTTATTTCTGATTTCTGATTTTATGTAGAACTAGCTCTTTGACAATAGAGAGGCGGCTGTCTTTAAAACTAGCCTAGTAAGCTACATTTTAAAAACAGGCTGAAGATTAGAATATTCAACTTAGAGAGAGAGAGAAAAAAAAAAAAAAAAAAA
>PVIH01002320.1:0-101933 GCA_004025045.1 Sigmodon hispidus | reverse complement strand
CGTAAGTCACTATATCTACGGAGTGTTCACTGCACTTCCAAAAGCATGCACATCAATGTTTAGAAGCTATATAAGTTGAGGAAAGGGTGTCTGCAGTTAGTCCTACCACCGAGCAAAACCTACCTGGAATGAAATACTGTTCTTTAGCTAAATAAAAAAAGAGAAAAAAAATAGAAGATGTACCTGAATGTCAGCAAGCAGAGATATGAGTTATATTAGATTAAGAATGGGCTTAAGTTACTACAGATAACTAAGTGATAAAGCATATTCACAGAACTAAAACAATACACAGTGAATGATAAACTTTTAAAGATGGACAATAACAAATCTAGGTTTTAATAGCATGAGTTAACTGCACATTGGGAATGTGCCCAGAAGAATTAGATAACACACTCCCCAAATGAGAGTGAATGTTTCAGAACACATACAACAGTAGGCCAACAGGAACAATAGAGTACGCTTCTCAGTTAACAAGTAGACAATAATTTTTGTTGGGTAAATGCAGTAGTTCCCAAATGTGAAAAGATAGTCTCAAAAAAATGCGCCTTCATGGCATGCACCCACAAAAAAATGAGGTGTCAGAAGAGTCCTACCCTCCACTTCTGAGTTTAAAAACAAAACAAACATGTAATCTTATTATTTTGGTTTGTGGATAAATGTAAATAAAGCATGTCTGACTATTGGTGTTGGCCAATAGAGACCAGTACAATAAACACGAGGAGTAGCACCACTTTTTAGCCGTATTTCAAGTTATGTGAAAGGTCTTGGTTACATCTGAACCCTAAGGACACACTCTGAGGGATCTAGGTATCTTTTTCATTTGATTGATATTCATTTTGCCTGATGTATTATTTGGGTTGTGTCTATGTTTCTTCTACTTTCCCCCTCCCCAGACAGAAGAAAAAGAAATGAGATTGTTCAATGCTTGGTAATCAGCTGAAGGCAGCTGCTGTCACTAATTCTCTAAGGGAAATGTTCCACGAAGTGAGAAATTACCTGAACAACGGAATTTCTTGCTTTTGATCTGTCCAATTCTTTTGTTAGCCAAGCGGCGGGGACTAGTGCAACGGGCACCGCTGGTCTCAATTGGGTTGGTGTGGAGATAATCCGCTAGCCACTTGAGATGGCAGTCACAAATGAAAGGGTTCTGAGCCAAATGCCTTTCAGAAAAACAGCAGAAGAGTTTTAGACACAACTTGCTCGGCTTTCATATACACACTGAAAGGAAACATCATTATACTCGGTTCAAATTGTGCATACATACATAGTTTGGATGGCTCTGAGAGCTGAGAAGGTGCCCTTGGCAACAGTCTGAAGCTTGTTGTCATATAAAGAGAGAAGATTCAAGTTGTGCAGGTCCTGAAAAGCATCTACCCGAAGGCAGTTTATCTTGTTGGCATTCAATAATCTGTTTGGTTAAACAGTTGTAAAATTAAAGTGTATCATCTCATTAACTCACCTGTAATTCAGCTCTTCTGTAGAAAGTTCAGTCAAGACATTACATTTAATCTTAACACCGACATTGCAAATTTAATAATAATGCAGGCACTATGAAAGGGAGATTGGAGTTTACATTTAAAAACAAGAATCAAATGGTAAAATAAACTGAAATCTAGTGGTTCTCAAATGCATTCAATAAAAATGGTCAAGACTATTGAAGACCTAGAGGTAAAACCATATGCAAAGGTAGGTTAGGCTTAGCTTCTGATGTCAAGATCAAGCTAAAAACAATTAAAAATCTTATTATCTTATTAGTGTCTCCAGCCACTTTGGAGATGGTCAGTCTCCTTACAAAACAGCAGCAAGAATGGTCCTTCATGACATACCTCCCAGGACAGTGTAATTGCTCTGGTCTGAGTAAAAGTCTAGACAGAGAACATCCTTCAGAATTAACATCCAAAAGTGCCTAGAAGCTTACTCTTGGGACTCCTCAGCCTCACTCAGTTCTCCTTCCCCACTGTGGCTACTCCAGTTGACACTTAGCTTTTATCCATTAAGATCAGAGTCTCTTATCTTCTGTTCAGAAATTTCTTGCAGATGCATGGCTTGCTAGTCACATTGTTTTTCTGGATTCTGCTAAACATAAACATACTCCTTTTCAACCCTACATTACCTGACATGCTTTTTGAATTTCTAAGCATTTACAATCCTTAGTTCTTTCAATTCACTGTAGTCTACCTACTTTCTCTATTTTTCTGAGGTACACAACTATGCCTATCTATTAATGTTTATATCTTTGTATCATTCATATATGTATCATATATATCACAAATCTACATACATGATACATGTAAAGTAATGTCTTTTGTTGTTATTGATGTTACTAGAGACTGTCATTTGTATCCAGAATGTCATAGGTATTTTTCTATTTTGTTCTCTCATATTTCACACACTCTATGCTCAAATATATCTGTTGTCACGTGACTACCAGATAACTCTCTTGGATAGAAAAATTAAGGATTGCACTATAAATATCTACCTAACCCAATATCCTACAATCTCACACTTACTCTACATCAATACACTGCAATACACTGTAAAAGTGTGCTTTAGAGATCAGACACTGGTAAGGCATCATTCATGAAGATTAAATACAATGGTTGTAAGTGACTGTGTTTTACCATTGGTGCTATACACTTTTTTCCAGAATATAATTTTTCGTGAGCATAGGCTGCTCTCTCTAAGATGCTTCCTAAGCAGAGTGGGTAATGCTACATGGTCTCCTTACCTGTTTCAAGCTGAGTGGTGGCACATTCCTCTAAGCCATTCTTCCAATACTTGTTTAATGTTATCAGTCTCTACCTTTTTACTTTATATAAAGCCTTAAGATATTTAATAGTTCAAAATTATCTGCTATGTTGTTTTTCTAATTCTCATTATGTAATACAATAAATAAGTTTTCTCATTTGACAATGGCAAACTAAAGTTTTTATAGCTAATGACTTTATGAATGTCACTTTTTACATTCTTTATAAGTATGTGAAGTTTAGGGCTTTGAGTTTATACAAAAGAACATGAAGTTTTAGGTTTCTTTTTGATACATCTAAAAATTTACTAAAGTCTTGTATTTTTTTTGTTTAGCATTGCTTCATTAATCATTTTTATCTCATTAAGTTGAACAATTTTGGGTTGAAGCACCAGAAAATTAAGAAATAATATATTAAGAAACTTAATATTAAATTCCATAGATCTATAGCAATAAAATACTTACAGAAGCTGTAAGGAAAATAGTCCTTCAAATAAACTTTTTGGGAGTTCTGTGATTTTATTTCCATACAGGACACTAAAAAAAAAAATCATACAAAAATACAAAAAAATTAGAATTAAACAAGATTGTCTAATATATATATGGAGATTAGTAGACATTTAATATAACATCTAAGTAGAAATTGAGTGAAATAAAATTGTCTGATTATAGATAATATACAAGCTTACTGTATATAATTTGGACTCTATAAAAAAAAGACTTCCTAATTTATTTGATCTTTCGTGAAAACAGTCATTGTCCAACTGTAATGTTTTCCACATATAACCCCTTGACACATATGCACACACATAATTTGTAAGCAATCAATTATAGCACAGTATATGTAGTAAATAATATCATTATAGAATCTATTATTCATTAAATGAGTGATTTCATACTCAAAACACAGCTACATAAGGGCAAAGACAAAATATAAAAGGTGTAATTTGTATGCATGAGAAACATGAGGTCTGAGAAAATAATAATTATGAATATGAATTAAAAGTGATTCCATGTGTATTTCCCCTCCATCAAATGTGATGTGGAATGAACCATCAGGATACTGACTTCTGTTTGCACAGCAAGTGAAAATATTAAAGGAAAGTACCATGACTTAATCATATCCGGACATAAGTCACATAGCACAGGTATTATTACACAGTTAGGTTTTGGTTCTGGATTGACAAGTGAAATGATAATAAATTAGCCAAGAATGATAAAGAAATAGATCTTTAACCTGGTGAAACAATGATGTAAGAGCAAATGAGCTGAATGGAAGTGATCACAGGACAATATTAGTGTTAAAATAGATTCCCAATAATTTCTAGTTATAGCCATTGAAGGGAAGAAAAATGTGTAGAAGTTAAGAAATTTATTCTTAGGGGGCATTTGACTTCATATACAAAAAACTATAGACATATCTATATAAGTTTTAAGGTTATGGCATATGACACTCTCGGATGACTGTTTAAGAAAATAAACCCAGGTAGTATATTTTATGTATAATATTAACCATGCATAATTTTAAACATATGAAAATTAAACTCAAATAACTGGCCTAAGTACAAGAATAATTATTTGTGATTATACACTTTATATGGCCAAAAAAATAAAAATTTAAAAGATATTTAGTAGCATGAAAATGTGTATAATACAATTTAGGTATCTTTAGTGTAGGATATTAATAATGTCAAATACAATTTTCTTTAGAAATATAAGCATACAAATTCACAATCAAAGCCGAAAATGCTTTGTCCCTTTAAGGGCTATTTGGATGTACCTATTTTTTTATATTTACACATTGCCTACAATAAGAATAATTTCAGAACCAGAAAGATATTTATTGAGAAAAGGATAGATGAGTACCAAAAAAACGGAAAAACTATTTGCAATAAGTAATTTGCTCGACACCAGAGAATGATTCTCGTGTATGAAGAATGGAAATGCTATGGGAAAGAAATTACCAGAGTAAGAGAAATGCTATTTACCTTTAAAGATGTCAGAGTGAGGTGGGATGTACTACAAAGGAGGAAAAAAACACTCTAAGGGTACTACAAAGAAGAGAGAGACTGCCCATTTGCTCAGGTTTCATTGCTACAACTTAAAGTCACATTAAAAAATTACTTACATAGAATATGGGTAGAAAATTTTCTTTAGAGGAACAAACTAATCAACTAGAGAAGAAGTGATTTAATCAAAGAATAAAAGAAAAAAATGCTGCATTGTCATAGAGAGAGGGTGAAATATGGATCAAGGAACAATACAGGGTAAATATGTGCTTTGAAGTCAAGAATAAAAGAAAGAAGAATATAAAACTGGGTAGATTAATATGACATCAGCTCACAATATTTACTTAGATTAAATCATCCAACAATAGACATTGTACCTCTTCATGTATCAGCAAGTTTGCTAGACTCTACGCATGGTACCTACTACGGTTAAATTCATCAAGTAGTGAATGTCTATTGTTTGTCAGCATACAACTGATATGGCCTAGATAAATGGGTTTAATCTCCAATTATCTGCGATTTTTTAAAGTAAACTTTATAATGCACTGATATTTAAAAATCAACAAAGATATTCATAAATCATGGGAGGCCCACTTAAATTAAAGGGTGAATCATTTAATGAGCAGTTCACTTGGAAGAAGCATCTAATGTGGTTTGGTTAGGAGAAATATCATTAGTTTACCATGGAACCATTTTTTTTTTTCAAAACATTATTTGGGCTGTGAAAGGATTATGTTACAAAATTACCAAATTAACATTGGACAAGATGGGAAAATAGCAATAAAAGAAGGAAATCACTCAGGGACACAGAAAAACACTGGAAAGATGTTCTCGGTATATGGCCTTCCACATAAAAAATAATGCCAGTCAACTAATACTAAATAAAATGTGAAGGAGATTTATTTACCAAATGTATAGCCATTGGAGGACAGTGTACAATGTGTTATGGTGTGTGTGTGTGTGTGTGTGTGTGTGTGTGTGTGTGTGAGTGTGTGTGTGTGTATGTATACATGTGGGTTCCTGAGTTTCAGCCCATAGCCCAACATCAAGTGTCCTCAATCACTTCCACACCTCAGGTTTTGAGGCCCACTGGCTCAGTGAACCAGGTCCTCACCCATAGAGTAGATGGAGGGTTCTGTCGCACCAGGAATCCTGCAGTGTCTATCTATACAGAGCTGGAATACAGAGAAAGTCTCGTTTCTCATACAACAATGGTGTGAAGATGGTAACATCAGAGAAATGAGTCAAAATTACTCAAAGCCAAATTAGTGTCAAGGAAAGAAGATAAAGTACATAAAAATGAGGAAAAGAAAAGTTATAAAAACCATAAAGGGCAAGCAAGATCAATGAGAATTTGTGCTATATTTTTTTGCAATGTTTTATTAGTTCCTTGAGAATTGTCTACAATGCATTTGTGTCAAATTTGTCTCTCCCACAACTGTTCCCAGACTTACTCTCCATTACCTACACACACAATTTTGTGTCCTCTTTTACTTTGTTTTAAAAACTTCAAACTCATCAAGTTCAATTGGTGTTGTCTGTGTACTTTGGATATGTGCCTTCTACTGGAGCCTGGAGAACCCACTAGGGGCCACACACTGTAAGAAAATGGACTCATTTTCTCCCAGAAGCTATACTTTATAAATAATTAAATTAAACAATAAAAATAAAAAATTCAAAACTGGAAGACGTAAATGATTTTCTCCCCAAAAAGGAAGTTGGGTCAAATCCAAATATGACTAAAACACATTAGAAGTGTTAGAACACATTAGAACATATTAGAAGTGTCTTTAGTTTTCTTTTCTAAACTTACATACAGTGTGCTCCACAGAGGCACAGTGATTTGAATGGGGGGACTTTTTTGTCCTTTGTAACAACACAGGGACGATAAGGAGGTTCCTGTTTGTGATGTTTGCAGCAAAGAATGCAAATCTATCTTTATTTATTTATTTATTTTTCCCTGACTTCAAGTCTTAATGTTCTTTTTTCTTTATTGTTTTTTGAAAATCAATACCAAACTTTATATAAAAAAAAAAACCATCCAGGGTAGCAAAAACACACAAAAAAAACCCCATACAGTCATAAACTTTTCTTTTCTCTAAAATATGTGAAATATAAAAAAATCTAAAGCTCTACTTTATTTATTTATTTTGCTTTTATTTAAAATATTTTTTAATATACTCACTGCTTTCCTCCCTCCTATCCTCCCAGTCCTTCCCCAGCTTTCCCTCACCTCATCTCTCCATTCATTCCTCAGGCAAGGTAAGGAATCCCAGAGAAAGTCAATGCAGTCTGGCATATCCAATTGAGGTAGGAACAATTCCCTCCCCCCAGTATCAAGTATGAACAACGGTTCCTCTGTAGAAAATGTGCTCCAAGAAGCTAGTTCGTGCAGTAGGAATAAATTCTGGTCCCACTCCTGGGCCCCACAAACTGCCTGCGCCATTAGACTGCTATCCACATTCAAAGGGCCTCATTCAATCTCATGCAGGTTCCCCGGCTCTCAGTTTACTATGGGATTGAACTAAGGGACAATGGGCAACAGCAGTTACTGTTGGCCAATTTAAATTCTGCCCTACTAGAATCTGGCAAGCAATAAAGTTCCTACACATCAAAAATAAATGGAATGCAGGAAAATGTACAGCCTATTGAGAAAGATTTACTATGGACCGACTTTATCATTAAAGGACATGTCCAAAAAGCTAATACTGTAAATTAAAAATAATGATGTGCACTTTGAGAATTATATTAGTGAACAATTTTGAGAAATCAGAGTAAGAAGAAAGCAAATGATAAGAGGAGATGATAGGTTTTCATTGTGGTGGAAAACTTCATATTGAAATTTGTAATCCAGGCAGTAGATTCCAAGAAAATACTATAGGAAACTCAAAAAGAGTATTTGAGTATTGTATTGTAGCCTCTACAGACCTTGAGAATGAGGTGGTAAAGACAAAAAAAAAAACCCACAGTAAATGAAATTAAAAATATGTTT
Source organism: Sigmodon hispidus (assembly GCA_004025045.1). Taxonomy (NCBI): domain Eukaryota; kingdom Metazoa; phylum Chordata; class Mammalia; order Rodentia; family Cricetidae; genus Sigmodon; species Sigmodon hispidus. The sequence continues at coordinate 94,186 of PVIH01002320.1, read as the reverse complement.
TATTTTATCATGTACATGAATGTACGTGAGCATGTGCATGTGTGTGCTGGTGTCCAGACTTGACATGTGTGCTGGGAGATAAACTGGGATCTTCTATAAGAGTAGTACAAGGTGGTAAACACCTAGCTGTCCTTTAGCCCTGTCTGTGAATTTTGATTGTTTTCAATATATTAACTTAAAATGATAAGAGTAAGGTGCTTATATGCTAAGGATTGTGGCATGGACATCCTCTGGAATACTTAAAATCTAGAAACATCTAAACCGATGTTCAGTAGGTGAAGAATCTGCTATGGACATTCCTATTGCCTCTAGCAGTTTGCTCCCTTCTGTAAAGTCAGCCAGAGAAGACTGTGCTCCCTATTTTAGATAGGATAACTGAGGCACATGTAAGTTAGTAACTTGCTCAGTCATGCACTAAGGAGGTGTGGAGCTAATAGTGAACAAAAAGATATCAGAAGATTTAAAGTATAAGATTGGTATTGTGTTACTCTACTGAGCACTTGCCTTTTTTTTTTTTTTTCAACTATGAAGGGGTGTTTCTGAGTCAATACAAAAATAAAGTGATAAAATTTGTAAAATAATGAAATTGCAGATACATGAAAAGATAACTTTATGGCTAAAAGCACCTGCCAAGCTGCTGTGTAACCCACTGCTTCTATGACATGAGAGCCAGAAGACAGGAATGTGCAGAAGCTCTCAGGTCAGCTAGCCTGAAGCGTCCACTGGCAAAGGAAAGGAGAGCTTGTGGTAAACAAAGTGAACTTGGAAATCTACACCCAAAGCTGTTTCTCTTTATCACTCACAAGCACTCCAACAGGGATATACTTGTATTTCCACCCACATGATTAAAAGAAGAATCAAAGTGCAGAGGACAGTTATTATCCTAGTATGCTAACTCCCAAAGCAACTTTTAAACATTATAGAAACACTAGCTGGGCAATGAGATGAATGGCTCAGCAAGCAAAGGTCCCTGCCCAAACTCTAGACAGGAGTTCAATCCTTGGGGCCTACAGGGAAAAGAAAACAATGAACTTCTGCATCTGGTCCTCAGTTCTCCACTCAAACACACAAGCACATAAACACACACAGATAAAAAAGAAAGAAAGAAAGACAGAAAGAAAGAAAGAAAGAAAGAAAGAAGAAATTTTCATCTCCAAGGATAAAAATCATTCAATTAGTCTATGGTTTTTAAAAGAAAAAGTCTTAACAATACATTTTATACTATATTAATGCAGAATTATACAATTTTATATTAAGACATAATAATTGTTAATGTTAATAATAATAAATGATTTTGTACATACTAAGAAAGACCTTTAAAATCTTTGTACAACTCGTATCCAGTCTTCTCAGACATTATACTATTTTGTTAATTAGATACCTATTTCAAATGGTTTATATTTTAGTTATTATATTGTTAAAAATATTTTCACTTCTTCAATAGATATATTAATTAAATTAATGTAAATATATAAGGATGTTTCCAGAAAGATCTTAGAAAATAAGGTATAAAAAATTTTTGTAAACATATATTGTTATACTTATTAAAAGATACTGTAGGATAGGGGGAGGGAGGAACTGACTCTGAAACCCAAGAGGCTGGCAATAATTTATACCCATGGAAACTATTAATAAGCAAGTTAGCTAGACACTTCATTCAATTTATAAAATAACTAAAGGTTATTTTACTTGATACTCTTTGAAAAATTTTTATAAGTTAAGAGAATAATAACCTTCAATGGCTTATTTTAGATTATCTACAACTTGCATAGATATTTTCCTAAAAAGTCCTGGACCTTCAGAACTAATGCATATTAAGAGGATATTCGGAGAAAGTCATCCTGTGATGAAGCAAGGATGAAATGATGGCTCCCATGGCAAAACTCATTTATACTCAGCAATGTTTGGTTCATCATCCTAAAAGGACCAATACTGTGTTCAGACACATGGTCTATAAACTAAGAAACCACAAATCCAGAGTTTCCAGAGTACTGAAAAATAACTGTCTCCTCAGTATATCTGGAAAAAAATTCTCCCAAAGGGACACACATACATCTACCCTTAACTGGACAGTGTTAGTGATAGACAACAAGCCTCTGGAAGATGATGAAATTCACTATTAACCACTGTAGTTAAGTATTCATATCACATCATTGAAATACAGAAGTATATTTTATTATTAATCTAAAAACTTAAAATCCTTGGCTGTGGAGAAAATTTGGTTTCCCTCTAAAAAATCTGTGTCTACTCACAGTGAATTCAGAGAGCGCAGTCCTTGGAAGGCATCTGAGGCAAGCTCAGAGATCTGATTATTGCTCAGGTCACTACAATCAGAAACAAAGTTAAGTTAAAGAAATTAAGATGCCAGGGACATTGGCTACAGGGGAAGAGAATTTACTTGTACACATTATCTATGAAAACATGTACAGCTTTCAATATGAAACACCAGAAAATACTAAAATTTAAAGATAAATCTCATACTGTAAAGTTATTAGTAAGAATGGCATGTCTTAAATAGACAATAGCATTTCAAAGATGTCATGATCACTTTTGTGGGATTCAATACACTAAATTACAGGGAACATTAAAAATATAAGGTTTCACTATTAAAATTAAAGTACTATTATACATGTGGTAATCAGACTGTCATTATGTTGTCCATCTCTTCAATATTCATGCTTAGTTTTGCCTGCATAGTCTTGACTTACATAATTTAAAAAATGTTATATCTGTACAACCCTGTTAACTCACATTCTTCTGAGCTTTTTATATGGTGAGAAAGCACCAGGAGGAATGACCCTGATGGAGTTCTGTTCCAAACGTCTGCAATGAAAATAATAAAACACAATGTTTAAAAGGAAAAGTTAAAAGCTAAAACATTTAATTTAGACATGTTTCACGTCAGGAAGGTAAGTTAGTGTTTTTCATTAAAAATTTTTTCTTCTTTTCCTCTAAAAATCAGTGCTAAAACTAAATGTGCTGCTCTTTAAATGTGAAGCAATATTAGAATAAAGTAGTGAATTATAAAATGAAAGCACTACCCAGTCTCTCTGCATAGTCATGGGTTAGGCTGGAAATTTAGAAAGTAGAAACCATTCATAGAAACAAATTTGGTGTATATTATAACAAGCTACAAACAAATTCAATATACACACAGTCTGGATTTAGATGTACAATATATTTTAATGACAACTGTCAGTTGAAAAACAAAATACTGCTCTATATAATTTTACAGATCCTTTACCACCCGCCCCCCCCCAAAAAAAAAACACAGTATCAGTTGAAGAAACTGGTACATCCACAAAATTAACTTTTAAGCCACTATGAGGCCTAGTCTTAAGTTCTAAATCTGGAAGTTATGGAGAAATCTTCAGTAAATAATGTACATTTGCTAACTTGATATGGGACCACTACAGTTTAAATCATGTCGCTGAAGAGCAGTTAAACATATGTGGAATGATTTTATGATATGATAAAAATCAGAGTAATGTCAACTCTCAAGACACTATCTGCTGTAAGATTCTGCTGTGGGAGAAAAATAAGAAATACATACCCAGCTAGTAAACACACAAAGGCAAGTTTTCACCAAATGACTTAGTAAATATTTTTGTTCATCAAAACAACGTATTCTTTCTGCCATCAGCTCTAAAAGTCATTTCAAGTCTTTCTTTTCAGTTCTGCTTTGGATCCATGAGATTTTCCTCCAGTGAACCACAGGAGGAGGACTGAGACATTGGGCATTGCTGGTAAAAGACTGAAGCCTTCAGAAGGGAGAATCCAGAGTCCATTTTCCTCTATTTGGAGAATACCCTCAAAGCCACCTCACTAACACACCACTTCAGCTTCTTCTAGATGTACCTCTTTTTTTCTTATCATTTTAACTTCTTTGGCTTTTGTAGACTTGAAGGAAAACAGAAAATTTTCTTTCTGTATTACTTTCTTACAAGTTTTAGGAAATTTTGTTATATAGTATTCTTATATTAAAATTGGAATAAATAATATTTTGCTGTTTGGATTAAAAACTGTATACACATGTGTGTACTCATAAAGCATATCTGTACCCATGCTCATATATACATGTTTTCCATATATTCACAAACATATGTAGGTATATTGAAAATACACATAAATGCATATACATTTTTGTATTTGCATGTGCATATTTTCTCCTTATCTGATCATTGTATTCTAGGGCCAAATTTATCTCAGAAGACAGAAAACTATCTATATTAATAAACATGGATTTGAGACCAGGTAAGAAAGCTCACATGACAACGTGAGTTGAGCTCTAGCAGCTGTTGAACAGTAGGGGCATATGTATACAACTCCAAGGCCTGAGCAGGAGAAATTGGTGGGACATCCAAGGTTCTTATTAACCAGCCATTTTGGTTGAACTGTGAATTACAGATAGATTAATTATGTCTCAAAAAATAGGAAGATTGCTCGGTGATAAATGTTGTATACTGCTCTTGCAGAAGACCTGTGTTGGGTTCTCAGATCTCATGTCAAAGGGCTCACAGATGTTTATCACTAAGGCTCTACAGATCTGAAACCTTTTGGATTCTCTGGGTTTATGCATCAGCACTTCCACATACCTCCTACATATACACATAATTAAAAATAGACTATTAGTTATTTTAAGTATTCTAGGGACAGAAATTTTAAAGCTGCAAAAAAATATTAAGCATCCCATGAAATACCTTATGTCCTATTAAAGAATAGAATTTGTGTGTGTATGTGTATATGCCTGTGTGTGTGTGTGTGTGTGTGTCAGTGAGTGACTGACAACGCATATGATGTCAACTGAGTGTTCGATTCCCCTGATAAGGAGTTTTGTATATGTAGGACATCCCACTTGCTGTATGCATCCTATGATTTGATCTCAGTTATTCATGATTGCACAGCAAATACTCTTAAGTGCTGTGCATCTCTCTTGCCCATAAATACCTGTTTTAAAGGGAAGTAATATTTAATCTTTATCTAATCTCATTGAAAATATTCATATTTAAATAAATCAAGATACAAGTGTGAATGGAATATACATTTTTAGAAAGGGACTATTTAAAGTTACAAGAATTATAAAACAAAGTGTATACAGGATGAAATTGGATGTTATAAGGAAATGCAATTCTTCACTTAAAACTTACACAACAGAACACTGAACAATGGCATGCTGGATAGACCTGATGGCTTTTCTTACTTGCTTATTTTCAACATGGTTAAAATGGTATTTAAAAAAGTTTGGACTGCTATTTACACTTAGTATCTAATTGGTCATTATTTATTTATTTATTTATTTATTTTTAATTTTTTTTTTTTTTTGCTATTGGCTTTTTATCACACTCAGAATTCCAGTACAGGAGCGAAATGGTTTCATTCCTCCATCAAAAACAACAATTCTCACATGAGAAGATATACTACCAGAGATGGATTCAAAGTAAACTTTAAAACATTTAATTCATACTTAATGGACAAATAACAAGCTATTATGTACTTCTCTTACACTTTTAGTTTTGTTGACTAAAATGCTCTTTTCTTTTTACTTCATAAGATCCTAGAATAAATTTGATCAACTAAACAAGATTCACCCCTAATGGTGTCTCCAAAATCAGAAAGAGAACAAAGCATTTGACCAGATGATATAAATAAAAAAGAAAAATATCAGCATTTTCAGGTTAAGAAAAGGCAGGCTATATTTACATTCCTTAACTCTGATAGCTTCTGATCTCCGCTTATTAACATAAAATCTGCTGAATTTCAAAAGAGTGCACATTAGAGTCCATTGTTCCATGAAGAATCTAATTAAAAACATTTCAAGATTATGGAAACACATAGTGTAATGGATAAGACATATTTGCATGATTAGGATAAAACATACTACAGTTAAGAGCTTTCCAAATGTCAGTCCTTTAGAGAATATGCTATGCCATTTTTAGAAAATAAAAACAGATCTAATAAAGAGAATATAGTAGAAAGTCTACACCATGCATAATGCAAGGACAATTCATTTCATGTAAACTTGCTTGATCAAATTTAATTCACAGGACCTATGTGACTGAACCCACAACATTTTATAATTACATTATATACAAATAGACATACAGTCAAATGTAACTGTTTAATTTATATATTTGTATACTACACTTCATTATTCTACATAATATATGTAATGAAAGATAGAGCTATATCACTTCCTTATAATTAGCAAGATATGTTAGGTATCTGTTCAATGGGATGAAATATTTAACTGCATTGAGAACAAGTCCCAAAGCCTGCAAGGAGATTTAATCAATAATGACCTTTAATCCCTCATTTGACCTAGCCCTGCATTTCTATTTCTATTTCTGCCATGAATCTCAGCACTTTTGTGCTTCCTAATATCAAATGATCACAGAAACTTCAGACTCTATTTCAAAGACTAAACAAACAGGAAGACTGAGAAACAGGAGGCCGTAGTGCATGGGAACCGTGTATAGGATTAGTTGTGAACACAGAGAAGTAACACTGTGTCACTCCTCGGTGACATTAAAGTCTCAGCAGTGATTATGATGAGATAAATGTTAGCCACATAAATGTTTACAAAACTTACCATGATAGACTGTTTAAGAAATTGCCAAACTAGGTATTTATACCTTTATGAGATACTAGACAAATTAGTCTAACATTGACTTTTTATCCATGTCTCTCAATATTTATTCAAGTTAAATTACTCTTTAAAAATCACAAAATATCATCCATAGGCTATAAAAAGGCCTCGATGGTCAGTTATTATATGGCTTGATATGAATAGATTCAAGACTTTTAAGATACTCATATTTTGTTGACAGAAGCATGAACTTTGTACTGACATAGAGTTGCTTTAAATCTGAATCTACAATCATTAGCCTTATGGATTTTACAGAAGCCATTTTTATTCTTTGTATTTTAGCTTCAACTTTGCAAAATGAAAATACAATAATTTGATAAGAAATGCAGTATAAATAAAATATATTATATTTCCTTATACAAAGGTATATAAAGATATATACACATAAATTATACAATAAAATGTCCACAAACACACATTATTTCAAACAATAAATTTGTCACCTGATAGGATCTCTAGTGTAAAATTAGTATGTCATGGTAAATAATGTTTAAAAATAATCTAGTAATACATTTTCAGGTAATTTTATAATTATAATAAACACATGCATATAATTCACATCAAAACTGAGAAAAAGCCAGTGATAAGATCTATAATTACATTTAGTAATGTTTAACTTTTTCTTTATTGTTTTAGTGACTACAAAAGATTTTTATGATACTAAGTAAGATATGAAGTTTGTTGTCAGTGTCGGTAACATACAGGCCAGATGCTGATTATACATGGCCATAAAACTGACATGTTTTTGCATTTTCTCCATCTGCTTTTAACATAAATGGCAAAAACAGCTGCCAGAGAATGGAACATGGGTTTAATGGGTTAAGGGAGGGAAATCACAATGACTCTATCTTTGGAAAATGAACTGAGCAGTGCAGTCAAGGTAGTCTCAACACAGTAAAGAGCAGTATCTGGGGGCAGAAGTAAGATTTTCGTTAGATTGGGAAGTCTATTACCCATCACATGGTAATTTTAAATTCAGTGCTTTATATCTATGGAAAGTTACTTTCAACTTTTAGCAATGAGCTTATGCTATTGGCTTCTTTCATGTGCAGCTACTAAAATCAACAAAGTGTGTTTCAGACTCCAATATTTCTTTCTCATAAGTATTGTCACTGGAGATTACTCAGTTTAATAAATGTCTTGGCAACTGAGTTAATATTGGCCTCTATATGTTTGAATTTTGTACATAGCTAACACTTATTCCTTAGTGCTGTGTCTGTACTAATTGATAATCAGCTGTTTCCTGACTTGAGATGAGTTGTTCCTGAGAATTATCCATTTCTGTATCTTTATTTAATGTCATTTTAGTATACATCCCCCCCAACTCCAATTTCCATAGGAAGGAAATAAACCCTGCATTTGGTCTCTTATTTGAAACCAATAGAAAAATATGTGTGCAGATGAACAATATATGTGTCTCTGTGTATATGACCATGTCTCCTGAATGAATGATTAGTAGCTTGCACTCACTCATGTAGACACATATCAAAATGCAAAAATCACTCAATATATAGTTAAATAAATTAAAAGAAAAATGAACTCAGTCAAACCAAGCAAAATAAGGTACTTATGAGACAGAGTGACATTCACAGTAAATAAAATTAAGCTTCATCTTTATGTCTATCTATTTATATATCATCTATCTATCATCTACCTGTCTGTCTGTCCGTTCAGCCATCCATCCATCCTTCTATCTCTATCTATTTATCGATCTATCTATCTACCTATCTATCTATGTATCTATCTATATATCTATCATCTATCTACCTAGCTATCATCTGTCTATCATCTATCTATCCATCTACCTAGTATTCATCTAATTTTGATTTATATTCTTATCAATACAAGGAAGAAAGTCTGTTGTCTTGTTTTAAAATAATAAATGAAGCTATTTGGATACTTACCATAAATCAAATGTCTCAAAATTGGCTAATTGCTTTCATTTGTAAATAACCATGCAAATTCTTAAGGAGTATCTCTGAAGCTGATTAAGCACAAGTCCATAATGTAATTACTTTTTAAAGTAGCACCTTTGATTCTTTTGAGAATGAATAATACTTTGGGACCCAGATATTATAATTTTTAATTCAGATTTGGCATATCTTACATTTTTGCATTCTCTATTTTGTTTTGGGAATGTTAACTGGTTAATAGAATCAATCACATTAGTGCTAGAGTAATACACAGGCCTAACTTCCCATCACTACTTGCGTCTAGGCTCACCTTTATCATCTTTTGTAGGGTTTCTTACAAAGGTGTGTTTTGGCTCCTTTCTTTCTTCTGAACATTAGGGTGATTTTTAAAACAAGCAAATCAATTCTTGCCACTTCCTTGCCTCAACCATTCTCCCATGTGGTACAATTACAATCCAGCTATTTCTCAAGTTTTAGCTTCTGTTGTTCCTACTGGCAATTGTAAACTTTCAGTTTCATTAAAAACACAGAGCTCTCTCACCTTCCCAGTGTTGTTACATGAGGTTTCCTTTGTATAAAAAAAAATTCCAATTTTCTCTACAGAAAAACACATCCTCATACCTGAAAAGGATGTGATTCTCCCAGGGAGATCAGGTGCTCTGCTCCCCTTGTTCAGAGAAGGAAATTTATGATTCTCACTAGTCCCTCAATTACTCTGCATAAAGCTCAACATTCTTCATGGTAAGCCACCCGAAGACAGTAAATGTGTTTTTTCAACCTTAAGATCAGTCACAGAGTGGTGAGTGTTCATACTGACCAAGTACACAGTATAAGGAAAGACTGGTGCAAGTACATCTTTCTTTTTTTATACGTCTACTCACAGAATTTGGGGGATTTTAAAAGGGATATCTTGGAGTTCCTGTTATTTTATTATATCCAACTCTTCTCATTTTTCTAACATTTCTTCTGATTGTCTTATAATTTTAGTATTATCTTTTTCATTTACAAAGAAATGTGACAAAAAGGCATTTATGTTTAAAATATAATGACTCAAGAATCTTTTGCAGTTATCATTGTGTTAGCTATTATACAAGGTGATTTTTAAAAGTGTTATATACACATATATAGGTTTAACTATGGCTTTTATATTAGCTGCCAAATGAACACAAAATTACAATAATATAAAATGCAGAACTAAGTCATAGTATAGGCTAGTTGATCCAGTATGGAGTCTACAACTCACAACCCCAGAGGAGATAGGTAACAAGAAGAACCATAAGAGAGACATTCATGAATTCCCCTGGGAAAGGGAAATAGATATGATCTCCTGATTAAATTGGGTGCTTTGGGCAGGGTAGAAGAGGTGGGAAGAGAACATGAAGGATATGTATAGTAGAGTTGGGAGAGGAACAGAGAGTGTGACAAACAAAATAGATATCTTGACAGAGAAAACCATGTAGGGAATATGGAGAAACCTGGTGCTAGGAAATCTCCCAGGAATTCACGATGATGGCCCCAGCTAAGACTCCAAGCAATAGTGGAGAGGGTACCTGAAATGGCCTTTCAATGTAATCAAATTAGTGCACAGCATAATTGTCATCATAGAAACTTCATCCAGCAGTGCAGCTGAGCACTGAGTTGAGCTCACAATTCAGTTGAAGAGAGGGAGGAGGGATTATGTGTGCAAAGGGATCAAGATCATGATGAGCAAACTTATAGAGACAGAGGACCCAAGCTACTGGGAGCACAATGACTCTGGAATCATAGGATAAGCCTGAACTAGGCCCTCTGAATGTGGATGACAGGTGTGCGGCCTGAGTAGTTGGTGGGGCCTCTAGCAGTGAGAGCAAGATTTATCACTAGTGCATAAACTGGCTTTTTGGAATCCATTTCCTAAAGAATGATACTTGCTGGATACAGAGGTGAAGAGCTTGGTCCTGCCTCAACTTTGTGTCTCTCCATTGGAGACCTTATCCTCTTTGAGTGGGTGGAAAGATGGGGTGTGGGAAGCTGAGGGGTGAGTGGGAAGAGGGGAAGAAAAGGGAATTGTAGCTGGCATGTAAAAAAAACCCTTTTACATTAAAAAAAGTCAAAAGCAAGTAGCAAGAAAGAAAGAGAGAAAGAAAGAAGGAAGGAAGGAAAGTGAGAGCTGTACATGACTCAGCTCAACTTTTCATCATGGTTGAGAGAGAGGTCCATAGAACCCCACCTCTCTCCAAAGAACAGTCAGTTGTTAGCAGATGTTGGACAAATGGGAATCATGTTTTACATTGGACAAGTATCATGGACAACTTCTGCTTGCACTAGTACATAACCTTCCACTGGTGTCAGTGTATGGAATTGTAATTAATTAGTTATTTTATTAGCTAAGGAAGCCATGATAGTAGGCATAGGCCATAATGGGAAGAAAGCTCTCAGTGCAAGAGGAAGGTGGGGGAAGAAAACAAGGTGAAATCAGAATTTGTAGAAAGACAGAGAAAAATAAAATTTTACTCTACAGTAACCTTTCAAACTGCATTGAAAAGTATAACTCACTTCAAAGTATAAGTCAAAATGCTATCTAAGAAATTACTTTTTAAGATGTAATACACAAAGAATCAATTTGGTATTAATGATTCTTTTTTCAAGGACAAGATTTTGTATCAAATCTCTGAAAGCAGTGACACACTTTAAAAACATGGTTTGTAATGGCAGAGCTCAAAGCAGCCGAGTGCTGGAAAGACTCTATACTGGCATCAGGCTTTCTTATACTCCTAATCTTACTTCTCATAATCATTTTCTCTCCACTATTAGCCACTCTTCATTGTATATTAATCTATATATTGTGATTTCTTTTGTTACAAAACTTATGTCTTGGACATTTGCCATATTATGTGTTCCATACCTTTTCAAACACAATCCCTCCTTTTACCCTCACAGGCCAAATATGGAGACAAAATTGGAAGGACAAGAAAGACATGACTCTGCCGTCATCTCATTCAGTCTAACAGGATACTATGATATCAATCATAATAAACCAAACTGCTTGGTATTAGTGCACATTAAGTTTGAAAGTATGAGAGCATTATACCTACAATCCCAGCTACTCAAAATGCTGATGCAAGATGACTGAAAGTTTGAGGACATCCTGAGCAAGATTGTGATCTATGTCTAAAATACTTACATCATTAAACTAAATTGAACAGAAAAGATGCCATTAAGACAGATTATGAATACAAGCAAGTAAGAAAGAGGATTCATTTCTATGCAGTCCCATGTCTAAGAACCCTCTCCACCATGCTTTAACCTCGTCATTAGGAAATATCTACTACATCTGTTGTCTCTTTTTCTCAGTTTCTCTTCCTTGTCCAGTTTTTCTATCATGTCCTATCAAGCTGAAGCTGTGCCTACTTTTTGCAGAGCTTTATGAGGGTGACAGTTAGCTTTACACTTAAGTAAGAAGAAAATTAAAGCTCTGGAAGCTGTTTCATGGTTACATTTTTTCTAGTAAGGTTCTTTAACTTTTCTCAGTTTTTTTTTCCTGTCCTTTCTATGGCACAAATTGAAATGCCAGGTTTTGAAGGATTAAATGTCTATATCCCTGACATTAGAAAGTAAATATGACTTCAGAAAAAAGTGTTCATGCATTATCTTTAAAGTGATGTATTCACCTATTTCTCAAGAAGAGAAGTAATTATAGCATGTTGGGTTGGTCATCAAAGAATGCAGCAAAAACAGAGCACAGTAGGTTTTAAGGCGGTACATGTACAAAGGCAATTTCACTGATGAATTCTTTCAGCTGTCTAGTCCACTTTATCCCATGCTAGTAAATGTTTTATTAAATTAAATTTATTTATTTTATTTATAAATTTATTTTTGGTTTTATGCCTTTAAGCAACCATTATGTCAACAAGGAAATACAGCTATCTTGTAGTGATATTTATTAATCTTGGTAAAATAGCTTTCTTATAGTCAGCATTAAGTGTTTGATTCTGAATTGTGTACACATTCACTTCCTAGAACTAAGTATCAGCTGCTTAGCAGGTAGGTGCTTTAGTATGCACACTATTAGATTTCTTACAGGCTACTCTTTGGTAGTTTTAATAGAATTTATTTCTGCCTTCTTAGAACTCAAACTGCTAAAGAAATTTCACAACCTATAGTCTTCCTTTCAATTGGATGTGTCCTTTACTGTACAAAACATTTTAGTTAAGGGTGGTCCCAACAGCTAAGTGTTAGTCCTAACACCAGAGTGGGTAAAACCAGCTGCTGGGAGAGGATACAAACTTTTTTTTTCTAAAAGTCTCTCTCTTGAGAAGTTGAGAATAGTTCAGTAAAAGATAGTATATCCAAGAATATTTATATAGTACAAATTAGTCTTGAAAGGTTTAAAAAGTCACAAAGTTGGCTGAGTAAAAATTGGGCAGGTCTGTGAAGAATTGGAGAAAGGGGGGTGGCAGTGATCAAAACTTGTTATTTGAAACTCAAAATTCTCAATGAATTAGAGTATAAATTATAATGTGTTCAGTAGATACAATCGGAACTTATTTCTAGCCCATAAATGGGAATGCAGAACACTGGCCGTAATGAAATCATTGTGTAGTTAGACTTCCAGAGGAAATTCACCCAAGGTTTTCTGAACATGCCTCTGAAGTACGTTTTCTACCTTATTTATTTAATAAAACTCATTACACTAGTCATTGAAAATTCAAATCATATCTTTTTTACTCAAGCATTCAGCACTGAAGAATTTAAATAAATGTTTACCTATTTTACTTTTTGTTTTTACAAATAATTTCTTTGATTTTAAAATGTTTTGTATCTTCAAAAATAAATGTTTTATAAAACATCAAAGTATGACTTTGTTTTTGCAAAGTCACTTGTTTTATAAAACATCAAAGTATGACTTTGTTTTTGCAAAGCAGAAAAAAAGAATATTTGCATGTTTTTAGTAACTTAGATTACAGGCAGTTTGGTTACTCTTACATAAAGTATGCATACTTTATCTTTACTTCAATTACGAATCTATTACAATAAAGATGTATCATAGCCTAAGAAAAAGTCAACATTATTAAATATCTCAATCTAAAATAAATATTTTGCACAGATAACTATAATAAACCATATTTGAGTAATATGAATAAATATTTGAATAATAAAATGATGATAATGTTAATAAATTTGAAAAAAGTTATATAAAAAATTTATTTATTTATTTATTTAATGTTTACATAGATTTTTTCTTTTCTTTTTCCTTATTTATTTTGTATTTATCAAGAAAAACAGTAAAATGAATTTAAAATGCTGAGAAGTTAACAATAACTATAAAGAAGATAAAAATCATAAGCATGACTTATCAAGGGTGATAATGCAAATAAGATTACTACACATATATTTACTTTGTGTTCAGCTTTCCCTCTGAATTTTTTTTCCATCCCTGTATATCCTTATTCAAGGTCCCTACCCCCTCCCACCATATCAGGTCATTCTTTCTTCTCCACAACTCCCCATCCCCTCCCTGGGCAGGGAACAGATATTCCTATGGTCCCACTGACCCAATAATGCTTGGATCCGTCTCCACTCCTGGCAAATCCAATTTTGTTCCCCCTCCCTCAAGAGTGAGTCAGGTGTTCCTATAGTTGGAGTGGGGTCCGAAGGGTCAGTCCAGGGTGTCTCTGATCCCAAGCTGTTCAGTAGTTGTGGTTTGCCGCTTGGGCATGCTTGGCTTTTTTTCTTGTTTGTTTAGAGACCACTAATGAGTGAGTACATCCCCTGCTTATCCTTCTGAGATTGTGATACCTCGCTCAGGAGGATATTCTCCAAATCCATCCATTTGCTATGATAGAGGAATGACCTCTAAGATATACAAAGAGCTCAAGAATCTAGAGCCCAAAACCTTGAATAATCCAATCAAAAAATGTGGTACAGATCTAAAAAAGGAATTCTCAGCAGAGGAACTACGAATGGCTGAAAGGCACCTGAAAAAGTGCTCTTCATCTTTAGCCATCAGAGAAATGCAAATCAAAACAACTTTGAGATACCACCTAACACCTGTTAGATTGGCTAAGATAAAAGGCACAGATGACAGCCTATGTTGGAGAGGATGCGGAGCAAGAGGAACACTCCTCCATTGTTGGTGGGAGTGTAAGCTTGTTCAGCCACTTTGGAATGCAATATGGCAGTTTCTCAGAAAATTGAGAATCAATCTCCCCAAGGACCCAGCAATACCACTTCTGGGTGTATACCCTAAAGAGGCACATTGACACTCCAAATGTATTAGCTCAACTATGTTCATAGCAGCATTATTTGTAATAGCAAGAACCTGGAAACAACCTAGATGTCCCTCAACTGAAGAATGGATTAACAAACTGTGGTACATCTACACAATGGAATACTATTCAGCAGTAAGAAAAAATGATATCCTAAAATTCGCTGGCAAATGGATGGATTTGGAGTATATAAAAATTTAAAACTTCAATGTTCTATTGAAGACTATTTCCACATTTTATCAATACTACCAATATTCTTTATTTTCCATAGTTAAAAATGTGAGTCACTAAGCTAGTATGTTACACCACTGAATAATAATACAATAACCAGAGAAATAAAAATTCACCTACAGCCTGACATATGCTTTTATACCTATGTATAAATTTAAGTTATTGTACTACAATATGACCTATAACCTCTGTAACTATTCATATAGATAAACCCAATGGGATGCATTGTTATGGGATATATAACTTCAATTCTACTAAAGTCAAGCATTATGTGAAATATATAAAGCATTCAAGGAGAGGCAAAGTGCTAAAATGAAAAATAAAAATTATTAATAGGACAAGCCATTTAAAATGTCTCAAAACATTGTATCGCTTTTCATGCATTTTTGCCTCTAGCTTCCTCTTCCAGAACCTATTAGTCCCTCTTAGCTCTGAACAGATCTGACTGCGTTCTTTCTGTGTGCATATATATACATTCTTAACTCCTGTCCTTCCATCCATGTTTTATTTATCTTTAACTTTTCTCATGAAGACATTATTTCATTCTAATTTACTAATGGTTACAAGCTTCTGGATGTTAAAATCAGTTGTTTTTGAATAACAGAACTTAATTATATCTGTATACTCACACCAACCGTTTGAGCCACTCCTATTTACTCCTTGGTATTCCCATACTTAACATTGATAAGTGGCTTTTGAAATCACCATTGACATAATTGGATCCTTTCATATGAATAGTTAAAAACCTGAACTGCATTTGGATTTCAGGTGGCTATCTTGTGTCTTCTCGCCTTCCCTTGGTTACCTGATGAAATTACCTTTTCAATATGGATTTTTTTGGGTCAGTTACTTCGAAATCTTTAGTCCAAGTAAGTTCTTTCCTTGCTTAAAAATTATTATGACCTTCATTTTGTTATTTCCTGTATTGTTTTCCTATTGTTACTTCCTAATTACTGTGCTAGAATCTGTCCATCAACAGCTTATGCTTAAAACTGGCACAAAATTTTTTTTTGCTGTATTTTCTCATAAATACTCACTAAGCCTCTGTATTTACCCTTATCTCTTTCCATGTCCCCTTCTCTTTATTGCCCAACATTTTCTGCTCTTCTAACATCCTGGAAGGCCCATGAAATAAATTACTAGGTATTTTCTGCTTTGATAGCCCATTGAGGTATAAACCTAACACTATTTCTTTAGGAAGATTCAATTAAAAACATGTGTTTCCAGATGCATTCCAAATAAAGTTCAAGATTTTTATAGTATTGAGGCCCTCTATGAAGTTGCACGGTTCAATTTTCTCAATGTCCTTTTTCCTTAGTTCTTTACATTATGACATGTCATCCATGCAGCATTCCTAGATGATGTTTCCTCTTTGTTGTGGAGGCTCATAATGGTATCTTAACTCAGAGAGTTTCTTTACATTCACCACCTCCCTATGGGCTCCAGCTTAGGCACTGTTTTGTTCCTTGGATTCCATATTTGTGATATCATTATGGAATGATTAGATTATGCTAACTGTATATAGTTTTACACATATTATTTTATTTCCCACTGACAAAACTTCTCAGTTTCAAAAAATGATAAAATTATAGATAAGAAGTATCTTGATCCAAAAATCAGAGTCAGTAAATGACAGATAAACCTGGTAACAAAATATACCATCTTAGATACAATATCTTGGCCTCTCCTTTCTGCCCTCTGTCAGCCTCTGTATGTGTTCAACTATAAAACTATGGATACTTGCTTCCTCATTCCATTGCTATTAAATACTATAACTAAACAATTATTCATTAATTAAAAGAAAAATCTCTGGAAAACTGATGATGTCTTTATATACTTAATATATCTGGATAGGTCAGTATGCTGTTTTCCTGTTTAAAAAAACCACTAATTCAGCACATCATGGAAATACTTGTACATGACATCTATTATGGCATCACTATTCTAAATAGCTAAGTCATGAAATCAGTTCAGGTAACTGTCAAATAAAAATATAAGGAAAATGTGGTCTGTATATAAACAAAGTGGAATTATATTTGTCTCTAAATGATAAACACATATTTAATTTTCTGGAAAGTGGATGCAACTGGAAATCAACTTATCAAAAAATAAGTCATACACAGAAAAAAGAAAAAATATTGCTTGTTTTATGTTTTGTCATATTGTGAATCCTAAAATTTTCTAGCAGAAACATAAAACCATATATGTTTGTATATACACACATATAAGCACAAAACACATACTACAAAGGATCAAAGCAAATGAGAGAGAGACAGGGGTAAGAAAGAAGAGGCTAGTAGAGGGCAATTACAAGCTGGGCAGGGGAGGACACTGAACTAGGGTGAATATGGCCACTGTCCTCGATATACTTGAAATAAATTGCTTTCATGAAATCTATTTCTATATGATAACATATCATGAAAATTACAGTTCACTGATGCAAAATTTAAAGAACATGGATTACTGACTGCTTGCCCTGAACTCTGCATTGTCTCTATAGTATATTCTTCATGTGCCTATAATAACAAATCCAGTGGAAACTAAATGATTCTTGTGGCTTTCTTTTCATAATCTACTTGAGACTGTGTTTTATGATCTAACTAAGCTCAAAGAACTTCACCAAACATGGCTTCAATGATATATAGATTTATTAAAATACTATTTTTATAATGCCTCAAAATGAAATATCATCTTCATAGTCAACTCTATGATCTCTGTAGCCTACCAATCAATTCCGCCTGTCTCATTTGTTCCTCGTGTTTTTTTTTCTTACATAATCTGACCTGGCCCTGCCCAGACTACATCTTACTTTTCTTACAATATCCAGCTAAAAAACAGATACATGGAAATGGTCAGATATTATCCCCCCAACTAAGCCTTGGATGAAGATATTATTATGTATATGTATTATTTTGGTGCTTGTGCAAAATCTCAATGGATTTTGGGTGCTCTGTAGAAGATCATGTCTCTTATGCCATTTCTCTAAACACATTATTAAATACATATTATACCTGCAAGTAACAAATACAAACTTTCTGAACAAAATATTCTCATATAAAGTTTCCTTTATATGAAGAAGTTAACTTATAGCAATTAAACAAATAGGTTTAAAAAGGGCAGGTTTTGAAAATAAAAGTTATTTTTGCTTTTTTTGAGAAACTGTTCCTGTTTTAATAATTTAAGCTACTTGACTAAACATGGGTTAGTTTAAGAGTTAGAAAGTAATATGCCTGAGCCATAAACTAAATATCATGTAATTAAACAATTTGTGTAACTATTTAGGTTTGCTGATCCAGATTTCAGTACTAAGCCAGGCCAGAAACTTCTTATTATAGCTGACATTCTGAATTGCATTGTATATACATTTGTTTAATGCCCATGACTTAGATTTCACAAAGACATTAACACTCAATCCTCAGTGACATAAAAGTCAAGAGAATTGAGAATTTGAAGAAGGTAGTGACTATTTCACATATCTTAATATTGTTTTCTGCCTAAAAATTAGACTCTTATTTAGCACATTCTATCCTTTACATGTTTTATCCATGTAAACAGGATCATAAGACTTCAATCTAACCCGAGTGTTTGAGAAGACAGTAATCCTCAAGTTATGATGTATTTACTATTGTTGGTCACCTCTCTGTGTTCCATTGCTTTAGACAGAATCCAACATCACAAAACCTACAGACACTAAAGTCAGGATGAGATGTGCAGATTGTCTCAAAAAAATTCTTTCAATTTTACTTGTAATAAAATCAAAATCATAACCATTTCAACAATGTACTTAATTGAACACAGGAAGGGTCAATACACTTCTTAGAAGATGATTTGCCTAAGGCAACTGACCAGAGGTGCCTGATAAACCCCAATTTTCTGAAAGCAAATCATGAATTGGATTAACAGGGAGGTAGAAGGAGAATGAGAAAAGTCAAAGCACATACATTTCCGTGATGGTCTCAGGAAGATTTGTGGGGATCTCAGTGAGACCTTTCCCTCGGCAGTCTACAATATTGTTGCTACAGGTACAGGCAGCAGGACAATGCAGAACACTGCAGGAGGGAGCCATGAATGACTGGTGACCTAAAAAAAAAAAAACAAGTAGCTAGATGTTTTTTCTCTTAAATTTCACAATAGAAAGACGCGCAGACCATGCTTATTTAAAAATGCAGGGGACAAAGGTCAAGGTCTCTCATACTCGTTCATTAGTAAGCACCCATAATATTTCCAGAATATAATTGCGAAGCATGCAGTTATATCTTGGGAACTTAACAATATGGCAGTCATAAAAGTTGTAACAATTTTAGAACTTGAAAAAGAATAGTAAAACTGAATTCAAATTCAAGAGCAGAATTCTAATCAAAAGTAACAGAAATTCTATAAAAGAAGGTATTTCAGAATGATCTATAACATTTCTAATAAGCATAAGAGAAACTTAGTTTTAATCAAACTGATAGAGTATAATTTACTTTGCTTCTAAAAAAGGAAGAAAAGAAAAGAAAAAATACTGACTTGGCTGACTTAACTGTTGGTCAGATTAAGTTGTCCTGAGCCAACATATAGAGAAAAAAACAGATAATAGAAGTTTGATGTCTGGATAGATTCAAAATTGCTGCTTTCTTTGAAGTTATTATAGTAATTTGTGAGAGATAATTCTGTAATTGTTCATCCAAATGATTCTTTTCATGGCTTCATCTGGTAGAAACCTTTGCTATGACCAGTCACCTGCAGATGTGTAATTTCATTACTCAGTGTTTGAAAACAAAAGTATCCTGAAATCAGATTTCCCAGTCTGAGTAATGAAAACCATAACATCATCAGCCAGGGTGCACTTAACAGGCATCTGCTTATCCATGGCTTCTGGAGAAAATCAGGACAACCCACTGGGATCTTTTGGAAAGCGATTTTCCCAGTGGAAGAAAAGTTCCAGACAGAATGAGACTGTGGGCTACCTGTTAAACCCATCCCTCCACACAAGCTCTCAAAACACAACAATATTCTAAGTCTAAAAAATGCAGGGAGAAAACATACATACAAAACATAAACTTGCCTTCTTCCTCATCTAGAAGGCGGCAAGGAAAAAGAAAAAAAGAGAGAGAGAGAGAAAACCAATGATTAGTAAGTAATTGTTAGTCATTTGCTTGGATTTTGAAAGAGCAGTCAAACATACTGAAAATATTTCATGGCATTATAAGTTAGATCACAAAGTGTGAAAAATACATTTAAATTCTCTTTAAATGCCCATGGATGACCTAGTAATTTCCTTCCAGTTATTTAAAACTGTGAACTGCTTTTGATGCATGGTAGTCCTCTCTTGGTAAGCATGGATAAAGATTCTAGAACCTCCAGAAAAAGCATAACAAGTGGCTGTACAAGTGGCTATAAAAAAGGTATTGTATTTGGATATAGCCTATGTGAATCAATCCTATACTATCAATCATGTTTGTATTACTTACAACAATGAATAAAGTATAAATGATATGTGAATATTTATTAAATTAGTGTATTGCCTACAGACTAAAGACTAGAAAATGATAATGAAGTTTCATTACTGATATTTGTTTTAGAAATATTTTCATCTTTGGTTGGTTTAATCCATATATGTACAATTTATAAATATGAAAAGCCAAGTATATAGTGATTTTAAACTTTGTTTTAAGCCTGGTGGTGTATGTGTGTGTATGTATATATATGACATTTTATGTCAATAGTATTCTGTTGGCATGTATGTCTACAGGACTCAATAGGGTGCCATATCTCATTACAGATGGTTGTGAGCCACCATGTAATTGCTGGAAATTAAACTCAGGATCTCTGAAAGAGCAGCCATTGCTTTTAACTAATGAGCTTTCTCTGTTTTGAAGTTTCAAATTGTTTTGAAGGACTCTTAGCCATAAACTCATAAAATACATAGTCATATACATGCCTAAAATATATATTTGCATGTATATGTACATACATATGTATGTACATGCAGGCTGTATAGGTTGAGATTCTCGAATTTAAACATATAAAAGTGAAAAAACTTATTATTTTACACTATATTTTTATTTCCCATAAAGATTAATTTATATTTTATATAGAGTTGTTTCAAAAGAGGTAAAATGAGGCAGCTACATGTGACATATTTACATTACTGTTTAGACATACAGACACTGCAAATGTTAGCTACTGATCAATTGGGTTTGCAGGCACTTTGATACTTAAGGCAGCTATATATTTATTTTAAGTAAAATATAATTAGATGTATATATTTATAAAGAGATATTCCATAATTTTATAATTATAGTTTATTATACTGAATTTTAGAGTAAGTATCCAGAATTACTACTCATTTATTATTAGTTAATATTGACATAGATAATAACCATTAATAAAAGAGAAAATAACATTTTGCAAGTGTTGTTACAGTTTGGGAATTTCCTATATTCCCATGGGCAGCAAATGGAAAGATTTTATACACAAGTAATCAATAATTGCCATAGGTACAAATATCCTTGAATCTAGCATTCTTCTCAATGCAAAATAGAGTCTTCATGGTGATGTGTACATAATGAGAGCAAATCTAAATCTTTGAAGTTTGAATTCCTCACACCTGTTATGGCATAGTTAAAAAAAATACTGTAACCTCACTGATCTTACCACTGCAGACAAATTCTCGTTTTTGAACCTCTGCTACATTATGTCCCCTCAGGTGGGATGGGCCCATACACTGAGTGTACAAGCCCACCCGCGGCCTTTGGCGAAGCCAGTCCGAGAGCCAGGCCAGGTGGCAGTCACAGTACAGGTTGTTCGAATGGAGTCGGCTAAATAAAATGGAGGAGTCCAAAGCAAGAAAATAGAAGATGGTTAGTCCAAACGTTCTTAGTAAAAAGTATAATATAAAAAAATCAACACAAACACAGACACATCTAGTGAGTTTCTATACAATTATTTTTCAGATAGTTAAACTGGTTAACAAATATGAGTTAGTAGTCAGTTCTCTTCCTTGACCAAGCTAGGCAAAAGGACTCAAAAGTAGAACCATGAAATTATTTTGAAATTATTCATTCAAAAATGTAATGAGGAAAAAAAAATCAGGGAAAATTATTCTGCCTCCTCAGGTCAAGATCATGATAGGGAAACCCACAGAGACAGCTGAGTTACTGGGAGCTCATGGGCTTTAGACTGACATTTGGAAACCTGTATAAGACTGAACTGGGCACTCTGAATGTGGAAGACAGTGTATGGCTTGGGCAGATTGTGTGGCCTCTGGCAGTGGGACCAGGATTTACCTCTAGTGCATGAAGTGGGTTTTTGGAGCCCATTCTCTATAGAGGGCTACCTTGCTCAGCCTTCATATGGTGGATGGGTTTAGTCCTGCCTCAACTTGATATGCAGACTCTATTGACTACCTGTGGGAGTCCTTACCCTCTCTGAGAAATTGATGAGGGGTAGGGTGGGGAGAAGCTGGAGGCTAGTAGGAGGAGGAGAGGGAAGGGGAACTGAGGTTGGTATGTAAAATTAAAAACAAAAAAACCTTTTAAATTAAAAGAAAAAATTGCCAATAAAGATTGTCAAGGCTGTGGGCATAAAGAAGGATGGAGGGCAAGTGTTTAGTACAAAATGTGTGGCTTACAGGTAAAATATCAGCAAAGTACTACCATTATTATTTTCTATAGCAATGGTTTACAAAGTCACTTTAGCATAGCACTATTTTGCTGAGTATGACAAATAATAATTCAATGTAAGTCTGTTTTTAACATACCTCTTCTAATTTCTCCCATCCCTCTTTTCTCCCCCCACCATACCCCACCCAGTCTCCCAGAAAAAGGGATTAGCTAAATTTGGCTTTTAGGATCTAGGTTCAAAGAGTAAATTGTAGAATTAAAAGGCAAAAGTTGCTGGGAGGGGAGAAATTAAATAAGATCCCTTTATATTGCCAGGACCAGTGCAAGATCATGGATTCCTTCCAAGTTGCAAATAGTACTTCTCCATTAATAAAATATCAGGCAAATATATCCACTAAATTAGGTAAATGCCTCAAACTGGCTTTTATGTTTGCTCATACTAAAGAAAGGGGTAACTAATGCTATAAATCAAAACATCATTTCTAGAATTATCTATGACACAGTGAAACAATTTTGTCCCTTTTAGCTGATGTGTTCAATTCTAACTCAATAATGATAATGGATAGTAAAGCATAGAACTCATCCTAGAAAGATAATCAGAGTATAAAAATGGAATTTTTAAGTATTCATGATGCTATAGGAAAACAAACTAAACAAAAGGATGGGAATTTAAAGTTAATTATGGTTTTATCCTTCTTGAATGTGTGTATAAGAACCACGGTGCCTCGTATCACAACTAGAAATGATAGCCTGAGGTCAAACAGTAGATTTTGGAACAGGTGAGTGAACAGCTTTTAGTCTGCAGAGAATTAGAAACACTGCCTTTCATAGCCAAGGGTACCTCTTCCATCCCTCTTTCCCAAATATGTTCATCTAAACACAGCCTGTTACCATGCCCACATCAAATAAGGAATGAGAAAAAAATACAAACATTTTTATAGCTTGTTTGGAAGACAAGCTAGTATATGGCTACCAGAAGATAAAGGCAATAAATTCAATAATATATTGCTTTACAGTTTTAGTAGATTTCTTTTTATAGGAATTAAAATCATAGTCTTTCCTTTTAATGCACATTACGTAAAGTTAACATTAAAATGATTCTGTCAAATATGGCTTGAACAAATGAGACTATTAATCTCATTCTCATGGGGAAATGAATTTAATTACTAAATTAGTATCATCAAGGTATAAAAGACTTACAATTGGTTGTACTTTTTATTTTATTTTTTTCAGATAAGGTCGTCACAGCATGC
This sequence comes from Sigmodon hispidus, assembly GCA_004025045.1. Taxonomy (NCBI): domain Eukaryota; kingdom Metazoa; phylum Chordata; class Mammalia; order Rodentia; family Cricetidae; genus Sigmodon; species Sigmodon hispidus. The sequence continues at coordinate 70,288 of PVIH01002320.1, read as the reverse complement.
AATCCTTGTCTAGTGTGGAACTAACTAGGGAGAGAAGACTGGCCTTGGACTCATAGCTCTGTCTACTTCTAACACCTTAATATTAGGATTAATGGTCTTGTCACCACGCAAAACTCAATGTGTATTTATTGAAGAAATAAAATGAATGTTTTCAAGTACCAGGTATTTGATTGTTATTTATTTATGTGTTCACTTTTATAAGTGAGATTCTCATATAAGCCACCCTTGTTTGACCTCCCTCTGTTGCAAAGGCCAGTCAATGCCTAAACTTCCCATATTGCCTCTTAAATAATTGGATGACAACTGTGCATTCCCCAGTCCAGCTTGGTTATATGATATTTTAAACAGATAAATATTTTGAAAGTGTAATCAAAATAGACTTAACCGATTATAAAACACATTTTATCACCCTAAGCCCTTTGGTTTTGTTCTCATGTTTCCAGTAATTCATTTTTTATGTCTAAGTGATTTTTGAATCCCAGTTCACAAGAGATTCATGTCTTAAAATATTAAAATTAAATATCTACACACTGGGGTTTAATAACCAATTTCTCTTGGTGGAAAATTCTGTTGTAGCCCATACTTTATTTCACAAAAAGTATCTTAATGACTGTGTATAACCCTGGAAAGATATTTTTAAATATAAATGCTGACACAGCTTTAATTATGCAAGCAGCAGTGGGTGATGTCCTGACTTTACATTAAAGAGAATGCTGGAGCACAGTTTATCTGTATTAGGTCTGCTTCTAATACAGTAATAAAATCATAAAGATTTCCCATTTATCATTTCTGACAGCCAATCAAGAAATCTTCCTCTTCTTAATGAAATGTGACCTCTATTATAGCTCAAAGTAAATGTTTTATTTTACTCCAAACTTTCTGCAATGCATTTCATTTGTAAGGAAACAATGACATCTTTAAAATAACAGTTCATTTTCTAAAGTAGTATTTCTAGAATTCTTCTCAAATTGCACATTCTTTGCTTATGCTATAATGAACTAATGGTTCTATACCATGTTTATTAAAACTTGTACTATAGAAATGGCCTTAATCCATTTTTCTGTACATTTGGCTACTTACAATGTCCTAAGTTTAGGCATATGGTTGAAACTTGCCACAGAAAGTCTCGTAATATTGTTATTGTTGAGAGTGCTGTAGAATTAAAAAAAAAAGTTAAAAATTTTAGTTAGATGTGAATAATCACTGATCATTTTATATTAACATCAAAGTTATCATCACTCCATTTAAGTAAATAAATAACTTCTGTAGAGAAGACATAGAGAATTAACTAGAGAAAAGATAATTAATTTTCATATTTCAATATTTTACTATGCATTCCACTTATTTAACAGTGTTATAAATGCATAACTTAGGTCACAACATTCTCACTATATGATACTATTACATACAAGCCTACTTTCCATTGGAGAGTCTGTTAGAAAATTACAATTTACATTTTTTTTGCTTTAATTAGTGTCCATGGATATGTTCACAGTTTTGGACTCTGCAGGTGAAAGCTCACATCAGTAACACCTAGTCCTTACTATAGGGGACTATTTAACTACTCTTTGCTGCGGATAATGGCTACTCCTAAAGTTTGGGTGTAAAATCATGCATCCATATTTGGCATTTTCATAATTTGGAGATGAGCTGTCTTGCATATTGGCAGCATATTCAACCTTTGTTGTACTCTGTTTTACTTGTAGCATGGCATACTGTCCTTTCTCTAATTCTGTTGGGTCACAGTTTCAGGATACACAACAGGAAGAGAGTTCATTGAAGCAGTTTTGGTGAGAGATATAATCATTGCTTGATTCAGATTTCTCCTTCTCTCCCTTAATATACACGATGTCAATTTAATTAGTTATTATTATTTTAAAGATGAAGAAGAGACTCGAGTGAAAGAAATTTCTTTAAGAAGTAAATATTTTACTTCAAACATCAGATATATTTTAATAGCACTTGACATGTTGCCTGAGCATAAATAAATGCTAGATCTTAGACAACATGTGGCAATGGATTCAATGCTTTCTAGATGCTCAATAATTATGTATTCTCTCCATGTGATTTAATTCATTAGATAAGTTATTCTATCTGTGAATACATTTCAAGACTTGGTAGCAAAGAGAGTCATTCAGTGTTTTGAGTTCACAGCTGCTGTAACCAAGTTTCCTGAGAAGTCAATTCCCGATACTCAGAATATACTATGTTCAGCCATCAAACACAACAACTAATGGTCTGCTAAAGAACATTTGCAAATGTACTCTTTGAAGTTTTAATACAGTTGGTTAACAAACTGAAATAGATGAATTAATTACTAATATTTTTAAGAACAGGTAGATGATTGACCTAAGAATGTCCATTTTAAAGTTCATAGGAATGTAATATTCTTTGGCCATCTTTCACAGTTCCAGGGGAACAGACAACTGAACATAAGGGATGCTAACAATGAATATGTGTGGTTTACTGAAGAACATACTGTCCCCCACTGTCAGTCCATTTTGATTTTCATATGCTTGTTTCTTTGTTTTTCTTTGAAGAGTTGGAGGTTTTATTGAAGATATTTTAATACCTGCCTTCACCATGGTAATTAGAGCAAACAATAGGTGCTCTGAGAAAAAGACACACTCAAGTAAGCCACAGATTCCATAGGGCCAAGTCCTGTTTCTTCTTGTCTACTTTTTTCCCATTACATTTCTTAGCCTGTTCTTTTCCTATACCCTCGGTTTCTGACCTCCCCAGACTGCTCAGTTTAAAAATCCCTGTGCAAACTCATGATGAGGACCCAATGTCATCTACCTGGATCATCATTTCATCTGTTTTGTATGGGCAGAACCCTCAGTGTTCTGTCATTTGCATTTTTCTTTTGAAAGTTCACAATGCTGTCCTCACTTTCTTATCACCCCAGACTATTTCACAAAACAAACAAACCAAAAATCTCTCTTACTCTTCCCAATTTTACCTATCTTTTGTTTGTCTAATTTATCTCTCCAGGCGTGTCTCTTTCCAAGGGGAATTGATTTTAACTTACATATTTTCCCATTCTCAAAATCTAGGCTTCCTCAACTAAACTATTTGAAGGTACAAGGCATACTGAGATTTGATTTGAGGTGATCTTTTATGGAATGCTCTTCTGTATATAAATTAATTTAATTTTTAAGTTCACTCTTTTTTATTAACAGAATATGTTTTATAGAAAGGGTATCTTGAGAATTACAAAAAGGTTATCCTTGGAAGGATGAAGTACATGTTAGAATTTAATGATAATTTAGTAGCTCTTATTTCTTAGTGCCAACCAAGAACAGGACTTGGCAGAACGTCTGGCATTTAATGGACATGACTCACTATGTTTCCATTTAATTAACTTAGGCCTATTCTGTAGGAAAAAAAATGTGTAAAACTACCATTTTTATTTCATTTCTGTGCCCAATGCCTAATAAGAAGAAAATCATATAAATAAATTTAGTTTGCAATGTTATCAAGACTGTTTCTTTATAGTAAAAGTATGTAGTTAATTTTATATCAGTCAAGAATTCTGCAGGAATCCAGTTTTCATGAGAAAGAAACCGATTCTTGTGTCACTTACTCTGACTTTTCTCTTGGAATCTCAGACTTTATTTAATTCTGTGTTTTATTTTTATTTTTGTTCTTTTTTTTTAAAAAAAAAACTTATCCATATATTTTATTAGTGATCAGAATGACCACACTATATTCTCCTGTTTCTCTCAATAGTGTTAGACAGGCAAACATGCTCATGAAATAAAAATAAAAATAAAATGCAAATTAAAATCCTGCAAATCAGAAGTCACATATGAAACTTGAGTTGCTTTTCTTCCATTTTTTTTTTTTTTTGCATGAGGTCAGAAGATTCAAAAGAGTCAAAAATTCTATCAAACTTCTTTAAAGAACGCTGCTTAGAATAGGTCTACTTAGTAATTCCATCTTCTTCAAGTTTTATACCACTTTCCTTTATCAACCAATTATAGAAATATTGCTTAAAATGCATTAAAAATATTATCTTTAAAAATGCTTATATATTATCTTCATGACATCACAAAATTTTACTGTAAAACATTTAAATATTTTAAAAATGCACAAATATTTTCGTACGATGGATAATTTTAATTACTTTCACCTGTAAGCAGGCCCTAATCATCATTTATGTCTTTGATATAAAATTTAGATTTTTATTTAATTTCATAAAAAACCATTCTTTATCATGTTGCATAGTAATGGTTCCTACAGTGGTCAAACTTTAGACATTTTATTAAGATAAAAATAAAAATATTACAATGTTTCAATTTTTATTTTATTTGCATAGTAATGGTTCCTGCAAAGGCCAATTGTTAGAAACTTTCCTAAGATGATAATAACAATATACAAGGTGACTGCACATACAAAATCTTTCTGATTCAAGTTGACACATAGTTACTTTGTATCTAGTAAAATGCTCTGTCTTTGACACTGACTCTTGCTCTCCCTCTGAGGAACACTCCCATCTCTAACCCCACCCTCACACACACAGGCAGCACAGTTACTTGCACATAGGTTAAATTTGCTTTAAATTAAAGTGTAAGGAAGCTCTTTGGCCGTATTTCCAAGAGAGAAAAGATTCTTTTCAACAGCAATAAAAATTTTTAAAAATGTGACTTTATTCATAAAAAATTAAAAAAGAAATTGAATTAAAAATAAATAAAAGAATGCAAAAATATTAAAAAAATATGACCTCCATGTACCGGAAAATTTACACAAGTAACAACTGTGATTTTTACTGACTCCAAAGTATTAACTCAGATCTGAGCGCAGGTACGGACTCTTCGTTAATGAGTAATAAAAATAAGAATCGCATAGCAATCTTACAAAAATAAGGTGTAATTTTTGAAAAATTATTTATCTTCAGAATATATTTTATGACAATGGTTAAAAGGCTTGTCATTTAACACTCCCTTTTGTGAAGGGTGAGCTTGATAATTTCTGTACAACTTTTAACAAATCGTTGAGAAATTTCAAAATCAATTCACATTTGTAAATCAGATTTCTGACTATGTTATGAATGAAGCTAAAGCATGGGAAAACATAGTAGTGAAGTCTCTGAAACGGATCTCATTCATATTAGAAACTCAAAACAAAAAGACAAAATGAAGTTGACTTAGATTGCCATGAAAAATTCCATGATTGAATAAAAAAACCTTTAAATCACACACTAACCACAAAGTTTACAGTAAATAGTGGTATCTTGATTTTTAGCTTACTATTTAGAAACTTGGGAACTTTTGAAAAAACTATCCATGCTCTCAGGTTATTTTATATATATATATATATATATATATATATATATAAAATATATATCCAAATAACAATAACAGATCTTTCAAATACTCTTCTTAAACACAGCATGTCTACATAGAAACATTTGCACAGCTTTGCCCCCACACATCTTGATTCTTTTATGCACTTGCAAGTGTTTTAAGGAGTATTTCTGTTGTTGTTGTAAGGAGAACATTTTGACACAGGGCTATTAGACAGGAGCTAAGTTATCACAATATCGCTCTCTAGAAATAGTGCTCTGAGGAAAAGAGTCAAAGAAATAAGCAATACTCACAGCACTTCCAAATCTCTTAGCGCTCTGAATGCCCCATCTTCAATGCAGCTGATCTGGTTGTAATCCAGTTGCCTAATAAATGGATTAAAAGACTCGATGTAACAGAAAGGAACAGAAGCATTGTGTAGAAGACCTGAAGACTTCTGAAGGGCCACCGAGGCTCTCATCACACTTTCTGAAATGCTTCTTCACACACACTCATCTGCTTCAGAATGCCACAAGCCATTCTGCCCTCTCTGTGCAGCTACTGAAATCTCTTTTTGTTCCGAACTGTCTGTGCAAATAGCAGCCCTTGCAAAGCTCCAGTAAATAATAACTGCACCTTATATTAAATGCCATAGGAATGCAATTTCATTACATCAAGAAAAGCTATCCATTAAGAGCTTTCAGCGTCATCTCGCTGAAACAATTTCATTAAGGTAAAGGGCTGTAAATCACTTAATGTCACAAGCACCCCCTCAGTGACCTAACAGAATCCATTTATCAGAGAAGCCCAGCTGCATGTTAATTTCTCTATCCTTGGCAAGAAGAAGTAAGACTACTTTCGGGCTTCCATCTTTTAAAGGCAGTTTCCTTTCTAGACTCCAAACTGAAATCAAGAAATGATGCCGTGTATCTCCTTGTCCTTCCCAACCAAAAATATACCTTAGAAAGCTCGCAGTCATTGTACACCAGGCTTCACTACTCTCCAAATTTGAATTTAGCATTGCATACAAATTATCTTCACTGTCAGCCTAGAATGTATTGAGTTAAGAAACTTTCAGAATGCGAGTCCTGAAGAAAACTCTTTGTTTAGTATTAGGAAATGAATTCATTGACACTGAAATTAAACTTTGAGTATTTTTCCTAAGATTGCTAATTTTAGTCACAAACAACAAAAAATATCAGCTGTACATATTTCTTTGCAATACTATATAGAGTATGAAAATAGCTTTACCTTTTATTTCAGCTCACTCAAAAAAGTATTTGAATTATCATTCAAATAAACAAGTCATCAGTGTTTTAAGTACTGAATGTAAATATTCAGTGTTAGAAGGAAAAAAAGCAATGAAAAATATTACTTAAGATTTTTTTCTTTTTCTGATGTTTGTGTTTGAAATTAAAAATATTACTGTTTACATTAAAAATTTTACTTTCACTTTGGGGGAAAAGGGAGGTGGTAGAGTAGAGGGAACAAAAACTGTGGAATAGATCTCTTGTATGACAGAAGGAACTATTTTTCAATAATACAAAGAAAAGTAATTGACTTTCTTGAAAGCAAGAATTGAGTACTATGAACTGTCCACTCTCGTCTCAGCAACCAGCAGTTCTGACACCAGTGTCTTGATGCTTACAGACATTATTGTTCCCAAGGAGAAAATGTATTTTAATGCTTCACTTGATATAGAAATAAAATTTTAGCCTTCCGTGATTACTCTGAGTATGTGGATATAGAAGAGTGAGATTTCAATAATCAGTTCTATGCATCTCATTCCTATTTCATGTCCAGAATTCACCAAGGGGCCCAACTTACAGCTGAAGAGCATTCTGAAATAACTGAGCATTCCATAAAATAGCTGGTCCTCTCATAAGGGTACAGAATAGAGATGCAGTGATTTTACCAGGTGACTTTCAGAGACACCTCTTTAGATGACTTACCTAGAAATATGTACATAGGGGATATCTTATGAATGATACATCCAATTTTTAAACAAGTTTCCAGTGGACACAATCAGAGACAATACCACAATTTATGTGTCATATAAATAGTACAAAATAGAACAATATAAAAGCAAGTTCATTCTGAGAAAGATAGAATTCCATTGCATTTATAAACCTAAGTTTTTCCCAATACTACCCAGGGTACTTGGTACTGTAATAGTTGAAAGCTTTTCCCACCTATTAGGAAGTAATGCAGAAGAATAATTTCATTTTTCAGGAAGACATTTAAAGCCTCATGATATAATATGGTTGCTGTGGTTCCAAGAAAACACTTAGATCCTTGAGCACTTTTGATTTTTAAAGATTAAATTTATTTAACAATTAAGTTAATAGCCTTTTTATTTTAAAGTGCTAAATATATATCTACACTACCATTCTCTAACATCTTGAACAATTTATCAAAGCCATTTAAATTAGTACAGTGGCATAAAGTGTTACTCTTGACATGCTACAAAAGAGAAATTGTTTCCAGACAAATTGGCAAAATCTTTTAATGCTATCAAATTTGCCTAATGCAGTCTCCAGGTTAATCTGTAAAAGGGTGAGCTGTATGTTTGCCCATATCTTATTATCCTTAGCTGTCAATGTATAAATCAGTGCTGACACAGCTTCTTCTAAATCATGCATACAATGCACTAAGGGGAAACTGGAGCATGCTGGAAAGCACTCAGGAGAATCTTGTTCTACAAGACTAAAAGACCCACCACTTACCTTATGCCAGAGTTTGCACTATTGCTGCAAACTAAAGTAACTGAACTTTAGCCTTTTTGGTATTGTGTGTGGGTACATGTTGTTTTTGACAGTTTAAAACATATAAATTCTTTGGTAAAGATATTAGAAATGTTTAAGTTTCGTAGGACATGAGTCTTCTTAAAAGTTTTATGAATGTTCCCAAATCTCATATTACATATTTCCTAAGAATAAAAATAATTCATGGAGTTGTGATTAAGAAAAGATAAGCAAACAAACACAATTAGTGAATAATATCTTCATTTGTTGTGCATTTTGTGATATTTAAGTGAGTGTTTACAGAAAATCTTGGACTTTCAGGATTGTTCATGAGGCAATCTCTCTTTTGTAGAACTTCCTCTGTCTACAGGGTTCAAAACAAACAGTGTCAAATAGTGCCACAGCATAATTGGTTTTGTGGCTTCAGGATTCTTTTTCTGCACCTTAGTTCTCTTGTTCTGCATATATATCCCTTTCAAGGGTTCTTCAAGCCCTGAGTTCTTGTGCCTTCCATAAATAAGAAAGGCACCTGGTCTTGCATTTAGCAAAGGGTGGCTTTCCTTAGGTGTGATTTCCAATTGCAACATAGAATTGTTACGAATTAAGGACTCTAGACACTCTTTTTTAATTCTCTAAAATTACAATTAATTATTCAGCCAAAATTAAAAAATGAACAGAACATTAGAACACTAGGTAAATTTGTCAGATACTTTCATTGTATATATTCTTATCTCATCAGTCACCATGGATGACCACGGGTGTTTGTGTCTTCTCGTTATAATTTCCATTTTGTAACCTTTACTTTGCTTCTGTTCCACTGAGAAATCTCTCCAGTTTATCTGTGGATTTCTTTTACCAGCCCTGCATAGTTTCATGCAAATAGAGAGGTTGAAAGGAATCATCTTTACCCTCATCTCCTCAAGTCCTGATTCTCTTTTCCATAGTGGACAAAGATCCACTGATACCCAGGAAGCCCCAGGATTCCGACACTGATGGCTCCTGGCTTGAGAGGCGGGAGTCTCAGGGCACACATTTGCTAACAGTCTCATACACTGAGAAGCATAATCCCTGCCTCATACACAGAATATTTTAAGCTTATCTGGTTTTATTTCACTGAAAACAGCCTATGATTAATGGACATACTGTATTATGTTTAGTTTAAGTTTTCTTAACATATTTCCTATTTTTCCTTTAAAATTTAGCTATTGTACTATAATTTAGTCCTATATAGAAAACATAACTCAGTGTTAAATTTACGATTGCTTCTCTATCCATAGCAAGCATGTATTTTTCTTTAGCATTAAAGAAATAATATTCAATTACTAATTGGCTTACTTTCATAAGAATTAGAATACTTACAGTTAACTGCAAAATACCACATGACATTAAAATCCATAATAATGTGTAATCTGAAGTACCAATTTCATAATGAAGAAATATGACAATGCCCTATTTTTTATTTTTTTATATTTACAATTTCAGATGCTAGAAAGGGTATGTTATTTATATTGATGCTATAAAAGAAAAAACTCTAAAATTTTAGACAATTTAAAATGAATCAAAATGGTCAGATTCAATCAGAGTATTTCACAATGGAACAAAACCAGATTTTTTTTAAGTGAATTTCATGGAAGAAAAAAGAGAAAAGTTTCCAATATGGATATAAGTATCATAAAAAATATGACTTTATTCCTAATAATAAAAAAGCATAAAAATTAAGTGCATATTAAATTTTAAATATGTAAATTCCATTAAAATGCTATGTAAACAACATTTTATAATTTAAATAATAATATATAAAGATATACAAATCTTTATATAAAGATATTAAAAAGATATAAAAATTGGATTATATCGACAGAGATCTTCAATATTAATTTAAATAACCACATGTCTTCTCTGAGAACAAGTTCACAAGCAGAAGCATGGTTTTTGGGTAGTACAGGTAAAGTTATAATCTATCCTAAGAATTTCAAGAAATTGTTTTTTCCTTGATATAATACATTTACAGTCTTTATGGCCATGCTTTCTGTATCTCAGTAACAAGTAATCTCACATTTCACTAGAATACCCTATATCACAAGCATATGTGCATTAAAACTTAAGGAAAGCAGAAGAAAAGAAGTGCCAGCAGATGAAATATGTAACAGAAAAAGGAAAAACAACTAGAAGGATATTGGATCCTAGAATAAAGTAACTAAAGTTACTTTTACCAAGAATGATTATGATAAATACTTAACATTTACTGACCACACTACACGTTATGTATTGGTTTTATTGTCCTTCACAGTAAATTTAGAAGGTAAATATTTCCAGCACTTCAACTGCACAGATAAAATAATAAGACATAAAAGTCTGAGAACTTATATACAGTAAGCTGCAAATATTATGCTTATCTTTTATTGTAATTGAGATTGGTACATTCCTGAAGTTCCCAAACATTATCAAAGAGACAAGGGAACAAATTCACAATGCTTTGCTGCTTCTAGTGAATTTTTAGATAAATATACAGGCATGATTAAAGACATAGGGTAAAAATTAAGAAAAGGCTGGCATTACTTTACATGTTGGGGTATATTCCTTTAGATGGAGGGATATAAAGTAATGTAGAAAAAGTATTTTTCTATTTAAATTTCTAAAGTTTGACTCAGCAATAGAATGTTTTGCTAAAGTGCATTTAGCTCTGGATTTAATTTCCAGCACTATATCACATCAAAGTAGTCATATCATATACACAGTATACTACACACACACACACACACACACACACACACACATCACATATATAAACATATATATATATATATATACATAGAGAGAGAGAGAGAGAGAGTAGAATGGAACCTAGTTAGAAGGAAATGAAAATTTTTTTTTACCTATACATGAACAGCTTCATGGAAAAAAGCGTGAGTAGAGGCAGTAAGTACAGTGTTAAAGAATTATTTTATGGACCATGGATATTTAAGCCTGAGCATAAAGCTTCTGTGCTGAAGCAATGGGTCAAAACAGGAAGACTTTTTCACAACCAGAACATCGTAACTAGTCAGAATGTCTACAAAGAACAGATATTTTGACATAGTAAAAACTCTGTATTCTTATAGACTACAGAATTAGAGCTATGTTCTGCTTTGTTTGTATAGTTTTGTTTTAGTTATCTTTAACAAATACAACATAACATTAAGCAAGATGATTTTGAAGTTAGTCAAAAGAATGTAAAATCAGTGCATCATGGAAACATCTAGTGACTAGTATCTTTGTTAAAATTGTCTAATAAGTCTATAGAACAAATGTCAAAAACAATTAGGACGCTGTTTTACAGTTTATAAGAAACAAATTATGCTGGCCCACATTGAAGACATCAGAAATCTCAAGGTCTGATTTGTTTCATTGAACAACAAGGTAGCCACACTATACATATTAGCCTTTGTTTTATTGGTGTTCAAAATCAACCATCTTTCTTGTATTTTGTTTGCATTATTTTGTTCTGTTTTAGAGGTATTTTTGAAGATAAATTGCATATATTACAGATTCATGGAAGAAAATTCATTACTGAAAAAAGGTTACTTTAAGGACAGTAGAGACCAAAATTTGCAAAATTGGAAAGAGTTTTGATAGTTTATTATCTTACTACAGTTGTTGGGATGGTCCTAATTCTGATGCTTTGGGAGAGAAAGCAAAAGGACAATATTGCAGAACCATGAGCAATACCCAAGTTCTAAAATTGGCACCTGCTCATGTTGTTCCCGGCCTCACCTCTCTGTTTTTACATCAAAATAATGTGCATTCTGTATGTGTTACCCAGCACCATAGGCTTTGTGCTTGAGAGCAAAGACTCATGAAAGTGAAAGTCATAACTTACTATCATTTGCTTGAAGAACTATAAAACTTGGGTAGCTCAGAAGGTACTATGGTCTACTGAATTCTCTTGAGTGTCAGTTAAGAATAAGAAAGACAATCTCCATTAATACAAAAATTGCTTCTTTTTCAAAATATTTGTAGCCTAAGCCTAATTAAAGCCACCAGGAGAGATCTAGCATGAGCAGCTAATTTTCATTTAGTAGCTAAACAGTTTTATTTTTAAGAAAAAAAATAGAAACAAATTCGGGAACTAACTAAAAAGGATATTTTATAATTAGGACTTATTACAGAGGTAGTGGAATCTCTTGAACTTAAGAAAAAGTCACACATTCTTCCCTTTTAAGATTATATATTTGTTCTATACTATATGGCAAACTCGTGATCCTGTATCACATGGATAATGTCAATAATAATGAAGACACACCAGGAAAAAAGTTTAACCTAGATAAAGTACAATTCATAAAATGTTTTAGGCTCTCTCTGTATTTCACATAAAGTTGTCCACAATTGCATTTTATGGATTGAGGTAGATTGATTGGAAACAAGAGAATAAAATAAAACAAAATGGGACATAAAAAAGAAATGTGATAGCAATCCAGTAAACAATAAAATTTCTAAATAACATATGTGGGTTTTCAACAACAGATTAATTCTCTTTCCTGTTTGTCAAATTCCCTTATTGTCAATAAACAATGCTTCAAAAATTGAATTATTCTTTCCAGAAATGCTATGGTTATGCATATTTATTATCTAAATGATACCATGAATTGCTTTAAGAAAGCCAGGCTGAATAATTCTGCAAATTACACTTTATGTATAGTTTAGTGCACATGAAATTATATTAATGTTTCTTCAGTGCCCATAGAAATATATCTTATTTCCCCCAAGGAAGGCTGTTCTTTTGTCAACAAAGATTATTTTTCTTAGAAAAAGAGAATAAAATTCATAGCTATGGGGTAATTGGGATTGGATAGGCACAAGCACAAAGGTAGAAGCTAGAGACAGGGAAGAATTAGGATGAAAATCACAGAGTACATCTAGAAAATAAATAGCAGAAGGCAGGAAAATGTAGGTGTGTAGTTTCATTTACTCAGACCCTAAAAATAGTTCTTACAGGAATTCAATTATTTTCAGTATTTATTCTCATATCCATAAAGAGAGTAAAACTACTACAATGAGTTTTGTGATATGAATGATTACAACTTGCTTCATTCCTCAGTTTGAGTTTTGATACTTCATTCTATTTGACTTCCAGAGAAAATAGATTTGGGGATTTTTTTTTCCTTATAAAATAAAGAGTACTTAAGACATATATGAATTAATAAAAACACATGCTGCAAAAGGAAACTCCCAAGTCTCAAAAATGAGGACATATTATAGGAATATTCTCTCAGATGATAGGCTTAAGTGGAAATACCTAATAGGTGCTTGAAGAAAATACAATGTATGCTGCATGGCTTTCTTTCACAATTTGATGAAAGGGAAGCAAAGCGTCATCATTTCAGCATTAACCTATTAATTATACATAGAAAGACTCTAAGGAAAACTTCTACAAGCATTGGTTAGCTTTATGAAGAAACATCCTTTGGTAATAAGAGCGTCTCAATAGTTCATTGACTGTGAATTTAGTACTACATACAGAAATCCCATAAATACTGCTTCTGTATACTGCTAGAAACAATTGTTTTGCTGATATTATAATACAATTTTGTTTTCTTAATATCTAATTGCCTAAAAATGTCAAGACCTAAGAACCTGGTATAAGTTGTGACGGTCTGGATGGCGGTGTGCAGGGTAGAAAGAAGTTACAGAACAAAATAAGGAAACTATTTTAATCCAGCTATGAGCTAAAGAGATATAGCAAAAAAGTTACTGTTCACTCTCCCTCGAGATGCTTAAAATCAGGATGGATGTTCATCTGTCTGAGATAGTTTAAATGGCGATTGCCTGGAGGAAGGGAAATAAAATGTACTAATTTGCAACATTTCCACAGCATCAATTTTATATTGTCAGGATGCCGCCTAAAGCTTGTTTAGTCAAATCTCAAGAGTAAAGCAAGTGCTATCACCAAAAATTCTGTAGCAATTGGAACTGCTTTACATCAAGCCCAGAAGTTGCAAATCTGAAAATCTGCTAGACTGCGGCAGGGTGAGATTGCAGAGAGCACTCCAGGAAGCAGGGTCTTGGCTCTGGCTCAGCTCCACTCATATGCCTGCTGTGCTACCTAATTTTTTTTAACCTGTGAATAATTGTGCATCTATTATTGGAATACTATGAAAGACAACGACCATAGGAGTGAACACACAGGCACAATAAAGATGACAAAATACTGTTCTCCTCTGTCCCAATGAGTACTAATATCAGCATCAATGGTATGCTGTTGATTCACTGATGGCTATGATTAGTCATTTAATAATAAGGTAAATTAAATGTTATACTTAAAAATAGAAAATGTATTGCCTCTGTTTAAAAGAAAAACTAAACCTTATCCTAAGCTAAACCCATAAAATGATTTTTGAAAATATGCCTTGAAATATCTTTTAACTCTGAAGTCTCCTTTAACAATTTAAGCTGCTTAGACACTCTTTTACACATTAGAAAATTCAGTTTTTCCCTCTTTCCATTTGCATTAATTCAAGGGAGTTAATAAGAATATGAGGGCCTTTTCCCTTATTTTAGTGTTACCGTTCAGATCTACATTATCTCTTAAACTTCCTTTCTTCCATGGAAACATAGATTTTCAGCACCGACTCTGCAGAGTCTGTCAGCACCTCCCACATGTGGATTCGTTGTTCCACAGCACTGCTTTATTTCATAAAAAGTATCACATTCCATTTCTTGCACACAAAAAAAACTAACAAAAGGTTACATCTTACTTCTTATACACATAAAACAAACATACTGCAACTGCATCACATTTTGGTTTTGATTCTAATTTTTTTCTCAATCACTCCTCCCTACTGTTCACCAAGACATAATATAAGACAGTATCTTAGATTTTCCCTTCATAGTTTTATGATTTTTTTCCAGAGATCTCTGACAACTTATCAATACTTTAAGTTGTTCTTCCCTTGGTCTTTATATTATGTGTTTTCTCATTTATAAATCATTGTTTTGTTTTATTTTTGCTTAGTTTTTATGGGTATTTTCTGTATTCACCTTGAAGATCCATGTCAAGTTGCCTCATAAGAGAATAATTGTATGCATATGTAAGTAATCAATTAATTAAATTCTAATATTATTTTTTTCATATTCTACTAACCTGTATCCTTTGTAAGCCATTTATTCATGGATAATTTTTATGAGTTACTCACTAAGCAATTTTACAAGAAAGTAGCACTATAGTTTCCCAGCATTTACTGATTTAAAAGGTCTTCCATATCTCATTTGCCTAATAACCACAAGAGACCCTACTAACTATAAGTCATTTTATGAAATTAAATACTAAGGATGAAGAGGTTAAACAATTGCTTATATGTGCAAATCCAAAATATAGCATAACAGTCTCGGTCTGTAATCCTAAACTCACTGTATATCATTTATAACAGTCTTTGAATCTGAGAAAATTCATGAGTATATGTGGGGAAGGCTTAAAATGCCCATTTTCCATGGCAGCTGGCTTACTCTCTCACTTTACACTTAATCTCTGAACTTATTCTTCAATAAAATGAAAAAAACATGAAAAAAAATCCCGTGATTGGTCTATATTCTTAAATGTTTACTTACACATAGAAAAAGACAATCAGATGACTTTAATTCTTTGAATATCTGAAAATAGTTAAATGCACTTGTGTCAAATACTTAATGGTAATACCACTGTGAGGTTACAAGTGATATTCTGCAGGGTGGCCAGTTGTAAGCCATTGCAACTTGAGTGGGTGAGACTCAGGAATTCTTAAGTAATACCATATCCACAAATAATATACTGAGACAGATTGGATACCCTCATGTTAGTGAGCTGACTTGAGCATTCTCAAAGCCCAGCTAGTAAAGATAGAAAAAAAGAAAAGCAAAGGAAATCCTTTTTGTTTAAGTGCACATAAAAAATCAGCACAGTCACAATGTTAATGGCTTTATCTTTCTGTATCTTTCTGTCATTACTTGTGCACTCAGAAAACATAGATTCAGGATACAGAAAAACTCATTTCTGCTGAGGAGATTGAAAGGCCCAAATCTGTGGCTGTATCAACACTTGTCTTCTTTGACAAAGGACAACATCTGTCTCATTTTCATTACTAGAGAAAAGGGGTACTGAATTCTTCCATGGAGAATTTTGAATATAAGTTAATTCTTGAAAAATTGCCTGCCCTGTTTAAGACTATCTAAGAAATATTGGAATTTAAGAGTTAATCTTGGCACACAGGGGCTTTTTGCCCCTACATTCCAAGATATTGCATTAGCTAAAAAAAAAAAAAATAACCCCCAACATGTGAGGTAAAGTTAAAAGTTACTTTTAAAAACTAATGTGGTATTTTCAGTTTGATGAATAAATATATTAACAATATTAGGTTTGCCACTGAAAGTTTATATCTTATGGGCTGTTTGAGAGCTATAGGCACTTAAACACTGCATAGAATCTAGATTAAAGAGTTATCAAGGAAAATAAAGAAAAATGTTTTTCCTTTACTTTCATTTTTGTTAAGGGAGGTTATTCACATACTTTTGGCATATGAATGTATATGATGAAAAAGATACAATGAAAAGGATATGAGAAGCTACATATGAAGAGAAAGGAAAATTTATCATTTTTATACTTCTAACACCTAACAGCTCCAGAAAAGCTGTTGTACTAAGCCATCTTTACCTTTAGGTGGAATATATTATCAATTTCGAAAAGAAAATAAAACTGTTTATATGCTGCATCTTGAACATACCCCAACAGAAACAGCAAAGGAAGCAAGCAAGAACTCTGGAAAATGTGAGAAAAACATTATAATACCATTTAATTTATTTAGAAATTGTAAAACACTAATGAAAGTATTTAAGAATTAATTTTATGATCAGTTTACGAACAGCAAAATTTTATACTGCTGTTGAAAGATCTTAAAAATAAGAATAAGGTTTCAAAAATATTTATTTTTCTGTTAATTTAAAAATGTAATACTCTAAAACAGATGATTTATAAAGAACTATAAATTAAGGTGTACATATATACTCACAGATTTTTAATGTCAACTGCCCCACGGAAAGCCTTCCTTGGAATTGCTTGAATTTGATTTTCACTGAGATCACTAAAACAACAAAAGAAAAGGAAATAAGGATATAAAATTATACCTTATGCTTAATTTTATCAAACTACTAAATAATAGAAATACAAAATTTACTCCACAAATAACATTCTCTCCAACTATAAAAGGATAAAACAGTTAAATGTAAAGCAAGTAAGTACACAAATAAGTTGTAATACTAATAAACATTAAAGTTTGACTATCTTTCATCTAGATTCTATCATAAAATATGGCATTTTGATTTAATTTTTTATAATAAAATATGAAATATTTCATTAAGAGTAGTAAATATTTTATACTAATTTCAGAAGACTTTGAAGTTTTAGAACCTAACATTTACCCAAAATCAGCTTCCTAGAGCAGGATGATGGTATCAGCTCACACAATTAAGCTTCCAAAGGAATTTCACTAATATTAAAAAGGGAACATAGCACTCATCCAACAATAAAATAAAGTTTATGCATAAAATATTCATAGTAGAGTGATTTGAAGCCTCCCCTAAATCAATTATAATCAGAAACATAGAGTCTATATGTACAACTTAATTTAATTAAGAAATACATTTTAATCAAGGAAAAAAGCCCTGTCTCCATTAAAATGAGAAGTTTGTGGAAAAAAATACTCATCGTAAAATGGACCACTATTTTTTCTTCCAAGAGTTCAGAGTCAATTCTAAGACAATTCTTAGAGCTTACAAGATATTATTAGCCTTATCACATAAAGTACAAAAACGTACATAAAAAGATATGCCACTGAAAACAGAAAATTACCTTCTGGGTTTTTTTTTTCCATATGAGCATACTACAAGATGTTGAAATATCAAGCAAACTTTTAAAATAACAATGATACTACTCCAATTTTAAAGTAACCCATTCTCACAAAGACACGGGAAGCTACTGACCACAGATATACAGCAGATGAGCAACTCAGCCGTTTTCTATTGTGTGGATGCACACAATGCAGGTTGGTCCACACTCCATCCCTCAAAGCTGCTTGTGAGCAGAGCTCATAATTCACATGCTTATAGCCACAAAAGAAAGAAGTGGACACGACTGGCTGATATAGAGATTTAGTGTGTGGTCCTGACCTCATTAATGCTGTGTTCAAACAAATGAGATTTGAGTTTATATCTCAATATGCTTAATGTTCAAATGAAAAATGGTTGCTAAGCAATTTGTAAAAAGATAAAGGTTTATACTTAATGACAGAAGGCCTTTGGCAAAAACGGCAAAGATGAAGAAGAAAGGAGACAAAGTAAAACAACAAAATTTCATATTTTACTTCATAGAGTAAATTTATTCATTTGTGGTTATACAGGAAAAAACATGCCAAAGTATTGTAGCTCATTATTGCTTTCAATAATTTCCGTACATCTTTAAGAGCAATAAAAACTTCATTTCCTTAAAAAGTGCTGATATCTCCCACTAGTCATTGATTAGGACTGAGTTCTTTCCATTATTTCATAATCACATCAAGTTTAGAATATTTAGCAATATATTTATTTAAAGTCATGATGGCAGAAGATTTGTTCAGAGTCGGGCACAGAATAGAGACATTTCTGAGAAAGGAAAACTAGAAAGTAGCAAGAGTGAGCACAGAAAAAGAGATAGAAATCCATTAAACATGAACTTGCTGAAAATGATTGTTTCTACCTTACTGTCTGTGCTTCGTTCACTTATAATTATTCCCCCTTTCCATCTCTCAAATGAGAAATACTTCTGAGAGCATATAGGTAATGATGACAATAATATTTATCCCTGTTGAGTGTTCTGTAACCTCTGTAGCCTTCTAATTTCTATACCAGGTTTTCTTCCTTCCCTGCTAGTCTTGCTTCTGCTGGGGTTTCAGGACTCTTGGTTATCTTCAGAAAGATGGGAATAACAAGGCTTTATGTGGCTCAAGTAAACAGAACTGTGGCATGGTGAAGTTTAGCAGAGGTATTATTCCAGAATTTTAATGATTACCCATGACAGATTCCTTGATCATTGAATAGCTTCCTTTGGTTAATAATCACCAATCATTTCTTTCCCTTTGCCTATGAAAGACTAAAAGGCTCAAAGCTCAATATTCCCCTAAGGTTGATGGTTGAGAGTAGCTGTTCCCCTAAATAGATAGTTTCTGTGCATGGAATCTTGTCTAAGCATAAGTGCCTAGTCCAATGGAAGGCAGCTGTAATTATATTTCCCCGGTCCCTTTTGAAGAATGGCTCTTTCACCTGGAAAGAAAGAACCTGACATAAGCAATAGTTGATGCTTCAAAAAGAATGTATTACTCCATGCTCGAATCACCATAGCCATCAAATAAAACAGACATTATTATTTCAATTTTGTAGTAGAGAAGTTTTGAAAATACTGTTAGTAGTATATAAGATGGATTCTTAAAAATGTAAGAAATTAAGATAAACACTAAGCCTAGACTTTTGAATTTCTAATAATGATTATTAAATCTGCTTCTGAATGCTCTTCCCATGTTTATGAATTTAGAGAAGGCTTTCCTCACTCACGTTGGGCTTTGCCTTAGGCTATATGTACAATGATAGATGAGAATATATATATATACACACATATATATATACAGTTCCTATGTTTTACATATAACTAAATATGGTTTTCAGGCATGTTTATTCACTTACTACTCACTCTATGTGGAGTTTCAGGTAGTGTGTTAGAGGTCAATGGTGTGAGTGAAGTTCCTGTCCTATTTCTAGAAAATTTAAAAATAAAGTAAAGAATATGAGGAAAATAGCTAAGTATGAAAATACCATAGAGGTGTTGCTTGCATGAATGCTGTTATTATTCTACTTAGAAACCAGCTATTTGACTTCATTCCATCTGCTCTATTCCTTGATGATCAATGAAGACACAGGAGGCATCACTAATTGCAATCTATTGCTCTATGAGCTGTGCAGAAGTACAATGAGTCGGAAATACTGACTGAGTGAGTGGAGCTACTACAGGAGGAAAATTGTAACTATAGCACCGGCATTAGAGTGTAAAGATCTGTTTGATTTGTTTGAGAGCAGAGAAATGACTTGATTGGACTTGATTTTTAGAAAGATTAATCTGGAAATTGAATTTTAAAGCAGGCAGGGATAATGGGAAGAGAAGTGCCAGGCAGTGTCTCCAAGAGTGGGCTACTGGCCAGTGCATGAGTTGTCTTTTAAAAGAGAACATTAGGCAATACAACTTGAAGTTGGTTCCAATTGGAAACTATTTGCTGTAAGTTCTGGTGACTATATCATCTCAGCAGAATTTCAAATCACTTGAATCTCCTGAGCAACATGGTAACAAAATAGTAAATGAAGAAAGATATGTGTGCTACTGCTATGCATGAACTAGGAAGTTGAGAGAGTATGATTAGCATGATTAATCAGTTTGGAGATTAATGAAATCCTCAGTCATAATATGAAATTTCCCAGAAAATTTTAAAATGCTAAAATTCTTTTCTTTTAAATTGTATGTGTATTAATGTTTTGAATTCACCATGTGTACCATATGCATGCCTGTTCCCCAACAGAGGCCAGAAGAGGGTCCATAAAACAGGAGTCACAGGTGGTTGTGAAATGCTGTGAGGGTGCTGGGAACCAAATCTGGGTCCTCAGAAAAAGCAACCAGTGTTCCTAATTTCTGGGTCCTCTCTTCAGCTCTGAAAATATTGAATGTCTTGAAAGACAAGTTTATTCATTTGTTAAAAGTGGCAGAGGTATAAAAAGCTGCACAGACTGTTCCCTACAGAATCTAGTCTCCATAATTAGAAGAAAATAATATGATTCCAGAAGAAAGAAATTTACATATTTGCTTGCATATTATTAAAAGACCTCTAAGAAGTACACCTGAAGATGGATTCACAAAACCTTGAGTTTATCCTTTAAATACAACCCTTCCATTACATTCAATAACCTATGCCTTCATAAATGGGCCAGCTAAGTATCATGACCAAAGCTCTCAAAATTCATGTTAGCATCCTATTGGAATATCTCTAGCAAATGGTGTCTTTAAGGGTGTTGCTATTTTAGGGTTATATCTATGATACTTGTGTATAGGCATATAGTCAGAGGCATAAATATCAATAAGAAAACCAAGGTGAGAAAAACATTATGCCAAGTCAAATATGTATATCATCTTCTGGACAAAGGAACATGAAATAAGAAAGGCCACTTTTCTTAGTTCTGATTATGCGTATGTGTGTGAGTATGAGCATTTGAGGATCAGTTCCTTAAGAGGCTAGAGGTCTGGAACAGAAATTACAAGCAGTCATGAGTTGCTTGATGTGAGTCCTGGGAATTGAGCTGTGGTTCTCTAGAAGGGCTCAATGTACTTTTAAACATTGAGTCATCTCTTCAGCTGCAACAGACCACTTTAAAACATGTTTATCAATGTAAAATTCTTACAGCCATGATATTAACTTTAACTAATGAAACATTAAAAACATAAATACTTTGTACCCTTTCTCTAAAAGTGATATCCAAATCAGTGTATCTCATTGACATCAATTTTTTCCAAGAATATTTCAGAAGGCACTATTTAATTGAACAGAGGTATCACGTAAGGGAGGATAAAATTAGTGCCTAAAACAAAGACAAAATATACCTCTTGTATGGTTTTTAGAGAAAAGTGATGGACCTGGTGACTCATTTTTTTTAGATAAAATAACCAAAATCTCATGCCACATCTGAACACTTAGAGATCCACAATGGTCTAAAAACATTTCAGATTTAGTGAAGCGTAGTTATAAACTGTGGTGTTTTGAGGTAGGTTTCTCAGAGAAATCATGGTTTTACTGTTTAAAAACTACAGGACTATATGTTCTTGGTCAAATATTAAAGTTCATTGATCCCTAATTTATATCCTATAGGGAATCTGCTGAACTCTGCTGTGTCATGGTTCCCATGAAAAAGAAGTAATTCTAAATATTACATGTAAACGTATGAAGTTCTTCTCACATTTTCCACATTTGAAGATACCACAGTTCTTAAGCTTTGCATCTCCACTGTTCACCTACAATGTTAGTTATCTAGCATTTGGACTCTTAGGTATTAGACATAAAAGGATGAGATTCATACAGTAACCTCATATTAAAGTAAATTATAAATGTAGATTATCCTTAAGTGATTAGAGTACTGACGAATAAAAACATCTAAAATGTCTCACAATAATAATAAAAACACATTTTCATGCCTCCTGGCATGTTTCAGATAGTAGATTGTACTAAAAAGTATTTGCTGTGGATGTTAAGTTTGTACTTATATCCCAGGATATCCAGATAGCTAGTTCTTCATTCATTTTCATTTATAGTCCTCTATAAGGCTTCCTTGTACTAGAAGACTCACATTAGTTTTTCCTATTCTCTCACAGACTTTTTCTTTGAAATGTTCTGATGCTGGCAAAGGCTTCTTTATTTGCAGTCTGGTTCCTTATAAGACATAACTAAACATCTTACAATTGCTCACTCACTGGTTAACACATTATATAAGAACTGATATAAAACCAGTACTACACTCATATGCATTTACATTCTGAAGTAGATTCCTTAGTTAAAAAGTCCATAATCTCTTCCATACATATGTCATTTTCCACTCTTCCAAAATAAAATTAAAGTGTACTTAATCTTTTGGCTCTTCATATAGAAGTAATATATTCTTATCATGATCCAAATGTCTTTTAATAAGATCAGCAAAAAGATGCTATTGAATTAAAATAATTGTGTCAGTTCAAGTAATTTATATTATATAAGGAAAATGGACTTTAATGTTTTACTCAGCCTAAGCTATAGAAATTCCCTCTCAGACAGTAAACATTAAAGTGCTTTGATTCTCTCAGAACTAGGATTAGGAAATATACTTTATACACACATACACATATATGAAGAATGAAAATATTTTCATTATGATACAGATATATAAGGAAACATATGTGTATATGCACATATTCCTCTATACAACCTGATTACCATATATAATGCTATTTGTATGTATGCTTTTAGGGATGACCACGTGGTATTAGATAGCCAATTGATATGCCTTTCCCTGGGGAAGGCTATTTCTCCATTTCTTAGATAGTTTTAAAAATTCTTCTTCAGATTTGTTTTCACTCAAATATACCTTGAATATACATACCTAAAGGCTTCATCGGTAAAACTAAAAAACATGCATCAAAAATTATCCTCAAAGAAAAAAATCTTAAGTAAACTTCTACAATATTATTCAGATTTTATTTACACATCAAAAATTTTCACTCATTTATATTTTTGTAGAGTGTGAAATAATTAGAAAACTTTATTGTTTGATTTTAGATTAGTTTGATTGTTTCTGTGCATGCATATGTGAATGTACATCTATAACAAGATAGATGCTCTCTTTTCCTTTTTTTGTTTAAAAATGCTGTTTGCCATGTATCCCCCTGCTCACCCTTCGCTTCCCTCCTCTCAATCCTTCCCAGTCCTCCCTCAGCCTCCCCCCACTTTCATCACCCTATCCACTCCCCAAGGAGGGCAAGGAGTTCCAAGGTATGTCACTTCAGTCTAGTATATCCATTTGAGATAGGTTCTATTCCCTTATCCCAATATTAGGATTGGGTTAGGTATTCCTTTATAGGGGATGGGCTCCAAGGTGCCCGTTCATGCACAGGAAATGCTCTTAACAATTGAGTCTTCTTCATTCTAGTCTAATATTTTTATTTTTGTGCTAAAAAGAAAAAAAAAGTGCAGAATTTGGATGGCCATTTACATCCTTAATTACATCTTTTTATATTTGTCTTTAATTTTATTTATTTCTGTGTGCATATATACATGCATAGCTGATATGTGCAGATGAGTGCATATGTAAGCCAGAGGATGATTTGTGGGAGGGGCTTGTGATCTTCACCATCTGAGTTTCACGAATCCTATTCAGATCCATGGGCTCTCACAGCAAGCTTCTTTTCCATTGAGTCATAATTTAGTCTAAATTTTGTTTTGTAGGATAGAATACCACTCCAAAGTCCAAATTCTAATGGAATTATCTTATAATGTAAGCCAACTTCAATTCAAGAAAATGAGTTTTCCCAAGCACCCATGGGCTGGGATTGCAGGCATGATACTTTTTGAAGCCTCACTTAATGTAGCATACTCTAGAGAAGAAAAACAGTATGGCAAAGTGAAAAGTATGGCAAACTGAAAAAAGTACAGTTATTTATTCTAATCACTCTTTATACATTATTTCAGTATATATTTTTTGATTTTTACAAATTTAAAGTGACTTTTGATACTATCCCTTCCTTGCATTCAGTACGTCCAAAGATTTCTAAAGGGACAGTAGTGCTATATTTCTGCATCAGCTCTTCAGGAAATAGCCAGCACTGCAGTGCTGCATTTTATTGCCCACGACGTATGCTTCTCAGCGGAGTATTCCATTAACCTCAAAGTCCAATGATATCATTTTAATTATATAAATTGAAAAGGCAATGTATAATACCTATATCATGTAAAAATGGATTCACTTTATGCGAAAGTGTTCTAACTATATTTCACTATGAAGTAATAAATTTGCTTTAGATGCCAAAGCTGCCTGTAAATTTAATTACTGGTAATTTTATTTTCCTCTACAGTTTAACCTCTCTGAGAGACTGACTAGAAATGTCATAAATCTGTAATTGCACAAACTACTCTAGAAACAACTGAGTAATGATAATTGAATATCTACCCAGATTTTAGCTTTGGGAAGGCAAAAATATAACTCTTGGTAAGAAATTAATGATAGATTATAAATATCATCTTGGTGTAAATTTCTAATTTCTAAATGTATTGTTTACTCATGAAATTCCTTTTGTTCAAATATCTAATAAAATTATGTATATCATGAGAAGAAACTGTTTTCATATATATGGAGTTCCAAATAACTCACCATGTGTAAAATAACTACAAGTTTAAGAAACCATGCAGATGCTTGCATTAGTCTAGCAGAGATCAGTCTTATGCACAGAATAAATGGGTATACATAAATTATGTCAAAGGTCACAGGGAAACAGATTCCTACAAGAGTAGTTTGAAATTTTAAGATGAGCAGCCCCAAACAACCTTCCCTTTCCAGTATAGAATTCTTTCCAGAGAAACTGTTTGTAAAGGAAATCTTGTTTATCAAGGGTAAAATATATTTCACTTTTATGTTAAGTCTAGTTGTATACAGCAGGTATGCAGGACCCATTTCTTCCTGAAAATACAGGAGAGACTGCATCATATATCATGCTCATGCCACCAAACCACAGGTAGAAATCCACATATTGTCTCTCCTCCTATAAACTTTCCACTCTGTCCTCTAGTCACTTTGGCAAACAATACAGCCTCTTTAACCTTCAATTCCCACGCAAGTAAGGAGAGCAAGATGAGAGAACAGGGGCACAAAATGGGAGGGAATGGTATAAATAGGAATAGAGAGAAGGAAACCCAGCAATAAAGGTTTTTGAATAGCCATTTGGAAACATTCTATTGTAGAAGCTTCTTAATATACATTCATACATAAGTGGAATTTAAACAGAGCCAACTTATAATGGTGGAGATAATGACTTGTTATACATTTTATACCAAAAAGTAAAACCTCAGTGACATCATTTAAATCTTGATGAGTTAGTGGCCAAAGGGCTCATATAGACATCCTTAAACATTATAGAGGCTATTGGCAAGGCTATTAGTTACTCTCCATAAGATGATGGCAACACTGTGTTGTAAAAGACACAATTTACCATCACTGAACATGGAGAAAGCGAACTGGTGGACAACTATATACTTTACCCCTAGTGACTACTGTTCATGGTGCTATAAAGTACTTTGGATGCTGCCAGAGAAGAAACTGACATCAGATTCACTCAGCTATAACAGAAACTTGCTTGAAAGAAACACTGGTGTAATGATGTCACAAATGTTATGAGAGTAACCAGCCATTTTTTGAATGGAAGGCCCACTCCATGAGATGAAACCCATATATGAAACTGTGAATGTTTTTGACATTATGTATGAATTATTCTGCTAAAGAATAAAATGTGTCCTAATAACATATTGTTATACACATAGATCAGTGCATCAGTGAACTATTATCAGGAAGCTTTTTCTTGAAGTTGATGAAGGTTTACAAATATATCCACAACTAGATATTTTATGGAGAGTGAGAGACATAGGAACACTTATCTTTGAATGGAACATCTTTATCAAACCCCTCCCCTCAAGGCTCAGGGACCAATGCCAAAGAAAAAGCAAAAAGATTGTAAGAGACAGAGGTGTTGAATAACTGAAAAAAGTGCCTTCCAGACAAATAAAGATTGATATACATATGAATTCAGAGAAGTTTTGATATTTTGCACAAGTCTCCATAGTTCAAAACATTCACTATCCATTCTAGCACTGAGAAGAAGTGGACACAAATCCTAAACTTGAAATAAGCAGCTATTTGTACGAGATATCTCCGGGAAAAGGGAAAGTTTCGCCCACGGGCTATTACTCAAGGCAGACCCCATGCATAGGACTCCATGTTTTCATCTGTATTTCTTGCTTTCCTCCTTTCTTTTCTCTTTTCCTTTTACTATGTGTGTGTAAGCATTTTGTTTTGTTTCACTATTCTTTTGATCTTATTTTCTTCTTTTTGTTTGTGTACGGAATTGTCTTCCACTTTTTATAGTTAATGCTTTCCTTTTTAGTTTTTGTAAAATAATAAACATAAAGAGGATAGAGAAGTAAGGAGGTTAAGGGAAATTTCGAAGGTGTTGGAGGAAGGGAAAGAATATTATTAAAACATATTTCATGAAAGAATTTTGGATAAAAAATCAAACAAACAAGCAACAACAAATAACCTTCTACACTTTCATCTATGAAGCAGTCCCAATAAATACTCAAGCACCAAGTTTGTAAAGGTAGTGTCTACATAGAATGTTCAAAGTGCTCAGGCCCAAGAGTTGTCTCGTTCAGGCTATGTTTGCTTGTTTGAGCTGTGGGTAACTTTGCATGCTTCTATTTGCTCACAGTGGGATAAAATAATGGTTTGATGATACTTCTATGATCTTTAGCCAATTACTTTTACATTTTAACCTCACTAAATCTGCACATCTTCAAATTACAAAATGAGGCTTACATTTATAACATATTCCATAGAGTTGTGGCATGAGATATTCAGCAAATGACCTTGTGTATTTTGATAACATTCAGTAGATGTTACATATTATTATTTTAAAATGGAAAAACATACCCATGAACCGGATTTAGGGTAATTATAATAAACTTCAGGTAAAATTTAGCACACTAACTTCATCCTTTTCAGTACAATTTAGAACCAAGCAGAAGTACAGTATTTGTGAATTATATCAATGTCCTTATCAATAAATATTCAAAAACAATTTCAGAAAGTCCTGAATTATATTGATACATTTTAAGGTCTGGAAATTTAAATCCCTCATATAAAGTTTCTAACCTATAAAGAAGCATTAAGAATTCAGATGCCATATCTGGTGTGTTGGGATATTTTGATTGTAAAACCATTTTATAATTTTTAAAGGCAATCATAAATGAATGTTTCATTAAATGTACAATAGTATACAAAGTCATATTTTCATGAGACTGTGGGTTTAGAATTATATATAAGAGATAGTTGACCACAAAAGTTAAATCTAAATGATAACTTCCAGGTCTAAATTTGGTTAACTATCATGCTGTCTTCTTGCATGCAGGTGGTTGGCTGGCAACTGCATTGCCTTTGGTCCTGATGAAGTCTGGGATATAGGAGATGAAGGAACTCCTTGGTACAGACACATCACATTATGAGTAAGAAAGAACACCACATTAACTTCCGCAGGGCAAAACAAAGATGGGGCAGAGATTGTATAAGAGTTCAGGGAGAAAATGAAAAGATGCCAAAGAGAGTGATAAAATATAAGGAGAAAAGCTCAATATAAAGAATAATAGATGTAAGTTATGAAACAGGACCAATGTATGCTTGAGAAAGAAGGATCAGAGCTCATCCTGTGAAAGTGCACCCTTTATTGCTTTTGTGCAGTCAAGAAGGCCTGTTTCACCTCTGAAGAATTGCTCTTTCTTCAGAAAGCATTAAATACGTAATAGGTACAACCTCCAGAAGCAGGCAAGGTATTCTCATACAGAAATGCTTAAATAAAAGTCTACAAAAAAGGCTTGTGGAGGAAACAGAAAACGCACCCAGTACCCAAATTCTTTCTACATGCACTAAACCTTAGGTAAATCAGGGTGAAAGATGGAAGAGAGCTTCAATGTGACAAACTTTACTTTGCCTATAGAATGCCACTGCAATATCTTGTTCTTGTGCCAATTGTCAATAAACATTCTACCTAACATACTTTACTGAAGCTCTTTTAATCAGGGACGTCATAGCATTTCGAAGCTTAAGCTGAAAAACTGCCCTGCTATAGCACCAACTCTGTCATTTGGTTAAAACTCTGTCTGGATGCCAGAAGAAACTCAAGCACAATTCTGCAGTGTAAGCCAATCTACTGCCCACTGAATCAATTCAGCCCAACAACTACTCCAAAAAGGCACTTAAATCAATTTGCTACAAAGGTAGCATGTGCAAAATGATCTATGCACAGCTATACTTAGCCATTCTGCACAGATAATTAACACCAGCTGATTGAAGATTCACATTTGAGTGCGGGTCCTGTACCAGTACACCTTTGTGAGATGTTATCTATTGATAAAGCACTTCTCTTGCACACGTATCATTTATGTTCATAATAATTTAGCTCCACGGTTTGAGAGTTTTCTTTCCTATAACTTCAGAAAACTATATACAGGTTAGCACAATTAAATAAGACTTTTTCTAACCTATACAGTTTCATTGAGTAGAATGAACAGCACAAGGAAGCCATCTGTAAAAGAAAGAGGGTCGGATTGCTGGGATTGTTTTGTAAATGTCAGTGGGTTAATTCAAAGAAATGGCAACTTTAAATTTGGGATCAATGTGTTCTATTTCTACCCCACAGAGAAAAGCCACAGTCAGCCCATCAGTAATTGGGTCTGAATGATAGCAACTGACAACAGAATAAGAGATTTGCAGAGATGCTAGAAGGCAAAACAGCAGAATCAGCTTCTGGGTGCCTTAAATATGGGGGAAATATAAATTATTTAGAGCAGTATTTGACACTGCATATATATATATATATATATATATATATATATATATATACACACAAACATTCACAATATCATATGTTTTAAGGTTCTGATTCTTAAATTTTGGATGAACTTGGTTACTGATACTTTTCTATAAAGACAGTTTGTTTTGTTATAAATATGGGATTTTCTTATTTAATTTTATAACTCAGAATAATTCCATTCCCCAAAACATGGGTTCAAAAGTCAGAACTGACTAGTTTATAACTGAAAATACTACAGCATTGTTTTCATTATATATGGGGTAAACTAACTTCAAAGCAAATGTTATATTTATACTATTTTTTTTAACCCAAATATTGGTAATGAACAAGTAGAATAACATACACCTATTGGTATATGTTATCTATGTCATATTAAATACAACACTGGATCAAAGCTTTCCTCCATCAGGAATACACCAATGCAATGGTACAGACAAGTGGTTTCTATAAATATTACACAGACTTCTGCACATGGAATGATCCCTGTGTGTTATCTGGGGAAGGAAGTGGGAAAGAAAGAGGAATATTTTCACATTTCTTTGTGTTAATGCTTACTACAGGCCTTTTATAACATTATCATAATGTTCTATATAACATAAAATACCAAACTCATACATATAAAAAATTTAATATATTTTATGTTCTTTTATTCACAATACACTGGTATAAGCATCTTGTATTTTCATTATTATCTGGTTCTATATCAACAATTTTTAAGTTTCCTGTATTTTTTATTTTTAGTACTTTGAAAGCCATTGATATTTTATCCCTTTAAGGCACTGTCCACTGGCATGGGCAATATGTGGAGCCTCAAGGGGAGGGTTATACTGTGTTTCTGTGCATGGACTGGCACCTTGGAGCCCATTCCCTCCAGAGAAACACCTAACCCAGTCTGGGCATTAGGATGAGGAAATCACACTTGCCTGGAGTGGATGCTGAGCTAGTGGATGCTTGGGACCTCTAGTCCTTTCAGGGCACAGCATGGGAGCTGGGGAGGAGGGAGGCTGAAGACTGACTGGGAGGAGGAGTCAGGAGGGGAAAGGGAATAGGAACAAGGGAATACATGGATAAAAAAAATGAAACTTTATTCTATGAAAATAAATAAAATGTAAAAAGTAGAAATTTTAATCCAACAATTTCTCTGTGTAGTATAAAAATACTTTCTCTAATTTAAACAATCAAATTAAAATAAAGTATCCAATTATTTCCTATTGACAAGTTTCTCATTAATGAAAATAGTAACTCTAAATCTAAAATTTCCAAGAAGATTCAGCTGGCTCTCTGCCGGACCCTGGATAAATATAGACTATTTAATATCTCAAAATGTAAGCAGTCACTATATTTAAAGACAGTCATTTTAATGGCATATAACAGTATTCAGTATAGAAAACAGATTACCCTAATTTTCTTCCGAGCACCAAATCTATATAACTCAGTGCACAATTCAATACACAAATAAATATTGACGGGACTTCTAGAAAGAGTTAGAGTAATTTTTTTTAACATTCCTAATATAAAAAATATTTCTTATTCATACTTTCAGGAATTTTAAACAACTATCAGCCCGATAGAGCTGGTAACTTAAGAAATATAGTATATTTAGTGCTAATACACTTAAGACTTTTGAATAGTTAATGACAAGAAAAGAAAAAAAAGGAAACTGACTACATACTTTCTACAATCCAAATAATGTTGTGGTCTTGAGTTTAGGTTTGAAATATTCTGCATCAGAAATTTAATTAGCTTTTGAATATATAAACAAGCAGAGAGACCATTTAGATGCAACTATTTATTTCAAATAATGTTTATTTTCTTTCATTTATTCTTAAATTTCGATTTGATATTGTAAAGTTTTGTAGATTTAAAAGTGTCTAGTCTTATTTTCAAGGTAGGGAAATAGATAACTTGATGCCTTTTTCTAAATAATAGTGTTTGGCTTTGCTTGGCTTCCAGTCATTTTGAAAAATCTAGAAACAATTTCAAACACTTCCCCAACTCCTCCTATCTTTTCAGTTTCATTCTGTCCCTGTCATTATTTTTTGTCTGTTAACAGACAAACAAAACAGAATTCCTCATAAATCATTGCTATTTCTGGGCAGAAATGAATTCAGGGCAAATGAGCATCATTGAGGTAGTGTTGTCAAATCTCGCATACATTTTCTCCTTTCGTGAATGCAGGATAGGACCAGTCAGGGTTACCATAAAAAAATGAAAATAACAAGCTCATCACTGCACCCTGTATTAAGCAATCCCTTGCTTCTACTTCCATTGCTCTCCTGGGGAGAAAGGCTGCCTTAAGTGAGCAAACCACTGTGAAAATTCCCATCTGACAACTGTCTCGGAAGAAGGGTCAAAAGAATTAACCCGTGGCTAAGCAGGCAAGGGTGTGCTTAAGTACTTTAAGTACAAGCACAGATTTGCAGAGATCTGAGCAGCTGGCTCCCATCTCTGATGGAAAGTGAATGAGGGAGCAGAATGATGTTGCTGCAGGAATGTGGACGTCTGGACAAGAGGAAGCAAGTCTCCATGAAATTTCTAAGGTGTCCATTGAACCCTGGTTTTGAAGTTTTTGTGCCATTTAGCCTATTTAAAATGCTCAGGAACTTTTAAAAAAACTGAGAATAGAAAGTGTCTTGTCTCAGGTTGGCAAAATTAATAAGTGGTCTGCTTTGTCTTTGAATTAAAGTTATAGAACTAGAAAGCCCTTTCCACTACAGAATTGACTTTCTGAGACAACTGGCAACTTAGAACCGCTGAGAACTTGTTGGGAATCTGTACACTTGTTTTTGTTTCATTTTTTTTTTTTTAGAAAAATATCCATTGCCATACCCCCAAGGTCAGACATCCAGTGCAGGAAGTACAAGACCCTAACAAATCCCCCAAATGAAAGCATTCTGTGACTCTAAGAACAATAGCAAAGGCAGAGCTTGACTACAGCCTGAGAACAAGATCCTGGAGGAATGACTAGTGTCTAAAGAATGAAGGTGTAAATCATTTCCTATTTTATCATTTCCCATATATATTTTTTAAAATTAATTTCTAATGCATATCCCTACAGTTTTTTTTATAGAAAGTGCATTTAATTATAAAATCTTACTTATATTTTTTTAAAAATAAGTGCAAATTCTAATAACAATGATGATTTCTTGAAAATATGCTGCTCAGGTAATAAATATGTCTGCATAAAGTAACACATTAATAGAAAACCAACATTCAAGAAAGAGTAGACTTCAAGCACGTTGAATTACTGAGGCAGAAACCAATTTATCATTTTAATAGCCTATGATTTTAATAACAGAGCTAGATATAGGGTACTTTGAATTAATGACCAGAAGGGGAGGGAGGGGAATGGCATAGACTGACATGATCATTTACAGACTAGAATGACTTATACAGGCAGAGCTCCCCAGAACTACCCCATAGTGCAGTTCCAGTCCATAAAGGACATGCACAGAAGATACTTCTGTGTCCAAAACATCTGATGAAATAGAAATTTGAATTAATCATAGGGTAGGACACAAAAACAGATTGATGTCAAATTATGTAACTTACACATAGATGCCAAAAAGCACAATGCAGATCATGACTCTGCAGTATTCCAGAAAGCTAAATGGAGTAGGTATACCTGGAAAGCAGTGGAATACTCAGACATGGTGAGACATTTAATGAGCTTAGCTCTAAAAATTAAATAAAGGCATAAACTATGCATTATTAAAAGTAGGCAATAAAATAATAATAGCGTGAGCAAATATTTATAATATAGTTTGATCAGTGGTTCTATTCACTGCTACAATACTGATAGTTTGGTTTTTTTCTTTTTTTAATGAATCCTATAGTGGTGTCAAAATGACCCTTCTTTACAGGTCTTAACTTCTGTCAGGGCTCTACAATGAATGTGTTCATTCAAGAGTCTGGGGTGAAAAATTTACTCACTACAAGAGGAGTATACTACAAGCCATCAAATCACAAACAATCTATAAGGGTGTCCCTTCAATGGACTTACTATTTTTTGAAAAAAAAATTAAAGAAACAAGATAATAAAATAAATGTGCTCTTTATCCTCACAGTTTTCCATTCCTGCTCTCAGGACAGCCCGTTCTGAACCCCACGTGCCATCCTTGCTTACATCATTCCCATCTTCCAGCCTCTCTCTCAACACTTCATCTGCTTAATGTAGAAAAAAAAAATTCTCTCTTTTACAATGAATGTCCTGTGGAAGAACCTTCCTTCCCTTCCCCAAATGTATCAATAGTTTCATATCAATCATTGTTCCTGCACATCTCTTCTAGATTGACAGCTTATTTCACTGATAATGAAATAATTACAAATATCACAACCAACACTTTATTCCAGCATCTCACATTTCATTTCTTTTCTTTTCCCCAATGTTCCACTTCTGTCTCCTCTTATCACACTGAAAGCTCATTCTTTGTCGTAAACTTCCTCTTGTCCAGTTGGGGCACCTACTTTTAACATTTCAATAACTTTTCAAATATCTCAATATAGTGCTTACAGTAAATACATCCAGCAGCTAAGAGACACCTGGTGCAAAGTATTCAATACAAAATAATTCCACCTATAAAGCCATAAACAATCTAGCTGCAAACCACATTTTTACTTCGTTAAATTATTTCTTCCTCCCTTTTTCTTTTGGATGTTATGAATGTTACATTGTCACTTTGGCCAATAGGTAATGTGACTGGGCACTTCCCCCTGGGTTCAATGAGCCTATGATGAATGAGTGAATGACTGGTACACTGCAGTGCCTTGGGCTACAAGTTAGCTGCCTGAGCCAAAATACACTTAAAGTTTATGAGAAAGTGTATCATTTCTGCACCTTGTCCCCTAAAGCACGATCTTTTGAACCTTCTGTCCTTTGTTTTCTGCCCTGAAAAGATACTTTGAGCCAGATTTGAAAAGGAAGAAAACTCTTGCATGGAAAAAAAAAATTGCATGCAATTTGTTCGTGTCTATACATAATGTAAATTGAAACCACAAAATTTTTCTTCAAGAGGCTAAGTTAGATCTTCTTTTTGGTGTGCTGCCCTATCCTGTCACAAAACAAACAAACAAACAAACAAACAAACAAACAAACAAACAAAACACCTTCCTAGTCAGCAAAGGTGTGTGCGCACCCAAAATCAATGTGGACAGTATCTGTTGACAATATAACTGCCACTTTTAATATATAACTGCAAAAACCTGAAGCTTTCCGGGGTATGATTTGACCTCTATGCAAAAGAATCTTATTCACTCCATATGACTTGCTCCAGCTATTTTTAGTCAGAGTGAGGGTTAGTAGCTCTTTGCCATCTCAATGTGGTATAAGCACATTTTTATTTCTATTTCTTTTCCTTAGTCCTCTTTCCTGTGAAAATGTTTTAATCTGTAATATATCAAAAGATTCCCTTCACAAATTCTATATAAATATGAAACATCCACTATCACTCATTTGAAAGGTAAATCCCATGAGGCTCTGTGGTAATACAGCAGATTTCTAATCTTCTTCTATATGCTTAGAAAAAAACACTAAAAAAAATACTGCTTCCAATGACATCCTCTCTGTCTAATGTCTCTATCTTTAGAAGACAAATATGGCCACGTCATTCCTAATAGTGTAGATCTTCCAAAGTCTGCAAAGTGGTATATTTTTGCTTCCCAACTCCATTTCTGTGCACAAATGTTAGCAAGTACCTTGGCCCTCACTGTCCTGTCTGAGTTCTTCTTTTTCTCACTTGTCTGAAATGAAGGAATCTCACTAGTCCTTAGAAATTCCATTTAACCCAGGGTGCCTTTCATCCAGTTGTCCTTTCCAGCTCCAGAGGTATGATTGCATTTTTCTCCCCTTACACATATTGCAATTAAATGATTTATTTTTATACAGTGAAATTATACACTTATTTATTTTTTAATATATGTGTTAAAAATACTCACATACACATATATTATATTAAGCTCTTTAAAGGAAAAATTAAACCAGGAATTTAGAGTTTATTTTCTGTATAAAATACCTTCTAATTTCTACTTAATAGGTATAAATTGGTTGAAATGTAGAGTTTTCAGATATTGGCTAGTTGAAGAAGTCATGATAACTTACAAAAAAATTAAATCATGTAAATTAACGTCATCTGCTACCTTACAAAGTATCTGTCTTTGTATCTATTCTGAGTAATATAAGAGCAGAGAATTGGCAGGGGCATAGGAGAGTGAGATAGAGGCAGGACAAGGGTTGGAGAAAATAGAGTGAGCATTTGGTAGGGAGAGAGTTATAAGTACAACCTTTATTTTTCTCCCATCATTGAAAGCATTCAAGCCAAGGAAGCAAAAGTTGACTAAATTAGAATTCTGTATGCCCTTTGCTGGCCATGGGATGCGTGGTCTTGCACCCGGCTGGACAATGTAGCAAAAGATCTGGCCTTATTCTCATGGGAGAGTTGCTCTTCCTCAAGCCCTGGGGAAAGATTTCATCTCCCCATACCATGAAGATGATCCTGTGAGCTGGTCTGACTCTCTCCTGAGAAGAACAGCTCCATGGACTGATCAGCTCAATTATTACCAGACCCACAGCCAGGCATATGGCTGGCCCACCCTAACATCTGTCCCATATAGAATCTGCTACAGCTTGTGGAAAAGACTAGTCCTATGTAATGATAACCACAGGTTCTCCATGCCTCCATAAATCCATGAGATATGCAAAAAGAGTTTGGGTGAGCATCTAGTGATGAGGGTGTACCAGAAACCAGAGGCCTTCAAACAGACCACTAACTCATTGCAATGAAGCTTTGTAAGTAAAGCTGACTTGACAAACAGTATACTTCGTGACATATCTATGATTTCAATGCCACCAGGATGGATGAAGAGGTATTATAGAAGGCAGAAAAGATGAAAAAGCAAAAAGAGGGTTTTTTTGGTTGCTGTTTTGGTTTGGCTTGGTTCTTTTATTTTTTCTTGTTTTTGTAAAAATGTTCATTGGGCTTGGATACTAAATGCAGAGGGGAGAATATGGAGGGACTTAGAAGTGATCAGAATTGGTGTGAAATTCCCAAATATTTAATAAAGAAATTATGTTTTAAAAAATTGTTGTGTATTTTAGTCAGGTTTTACCAGAAGACAGAAACTTATTTGGTCATGGAATAAGGACATCTTTGGTGTACTACATGTGAAACAATGAATAACAAACAAAAATTAGCAACCATACTACCCTGACAATGGTGATAACACAAAATCAAAGCCTATTAGTAAATCACATAAAGTTTGAGCCCTGGAAGAGCTGTCCTAGATCATGACCTGACAGCAACCCTTGTCTTCACCAACCAGTTTTTTATAGGCTTCGGGTTGAGAGAGCTCTAATGTCAGTGTTATTGCCTTTTAGTTAGTAGATTGCTGGTGTTAAGGACTTTTTGCCCAATATGATGTTTACTTTATAGAAAATATTTGGTTTCTTTAACTTCATTGTGCTCTGAATGATTTGTCTAGGTAACATAAACATATTTTATTGGGAAAGGGTAAAACTATAATTTCAATTTCACTGACAATCTTCTGCTCAGGATGTGAAGAAGTTAAATACTTGGTAAAGGTCCTGATTTGTGTGTGTGTGTGTGTGTGTGTGTGTGTGTGTGTGTGTGTGTGTGTGTTTGTGTGCCACATGAATGTTAACACTAAGAAATCTGCTAAAATGTCTGCACTCACACTCATATAAACATAGGAGGATTGATCACAATTCAGTTGACTACTTAACTAGAAATGAACGCAACTTCAATAGTAATACATCATATTTTTGTAATTAAATTTAATTTATGCCAAATAATAATGGCAATGGAAGATACTTCTAGAATTGTACAGGTACCGAGGACTCTACAATGGTCTGAGAAAACAGCAAATTCAAATTTCTAAGTAATTTTATTCTAAGCATGCCATTAAAGAAAGGAAATCACTTCATCAAATTTGGTGCTGCATCTTTTTTCTTCCTGCTGTTTTTCCACTACCCCATACATCAGTGTTCTGTAGGCTGTATGCATCAGCTGAAGCTCACAATATACTATGCTATTTACAGACCTGCAGCAGTCAACATCTGTGGAAAGGTTTCAGAAATTGATTTAAAGTCTGCAACATAAGCATATCCAATCCTAAGAGTACAAAAGGCCATATATCTTCCTGGGGAGACTGACACATGGTCCCTTCTCTGACTGGTGATAATGCATCCCTGCCAAACCCAGATGTAGTTTCAAATCCAGAGAGATGCAGCCCTATGATGGATAGGTCTAACACAGTTGTGCACATTTGTATTTGGAAAAGCTACATTATAGTACTGACAATACCTTCTTTTCTACTTTCTCTACCATGTTTCATCAAGTGTTATCAAGATGTCATGGTGTCCTGCCAGGTTGACAAGCATATGATCTGATTTAATGGCATATAAAGATGTCAGACTGCTTTTCTAAGCAAAATTTCAGCACTTAAAATTTAAACAATTAATTGCACCTCCCTGGCAACCCCATTCAAAATGAAATTAAATGCTGAAACTTTTTCATTAGAAGGATCTGGAAAAATGTATATAATAGAGAGAAAGCTTTTCTAAATTAATAATCCTCAAGGATTTGCTTTCTGTGTCCTTTTAACCATGAGCCTTAGCTTTTATGATACTTTTCTCTGTCGATAGGTAGTGAGTTCAAGGTCTAGATCTTCCTCATCTACAAGTCCTAATAACTCCCCACAATGATATAAGACATTTGATAAATAATGTAAAATCTAAGTGTGTGCCCAGATATAAGCATAACTGTGAGCTTTTGAAATGAGATATGAATCAAAGCCATTCCATAAATTAAAAGAGATACTCTTATGAATTGAATGGCCTCACTAAAGACCCCAATTTATATGCTGACTTCCAGTAACCCTGAATGTGATCTTTCTTGGAGATAATGTCTTTACAAATTAAAAATCTTCAAGTAAAATAGTAAGTTAAAATGCAGCCAGTAAAGTAGTGCTTTATTTGTGATGAATGGTGTACTTATGAAAAGGGAAACAGACACAGAGAATACTGTCACAAACACAGAAGCAGATGTCAGAAGGATCCATGCAAGGTAAGGAATATTGAGGGCCAAGTGGAAACTTATTTGCAGCTGTGGGGAGAAGAGAAAATACTTATTTCAGACTCTCAGTGGGAACCAAGAGCCCAGCACCTTAGCCTCAGACTTTCATATCAAGAACCATGAGCAAATCAATTTCTGTTATACTTGTGCTACAACAGCCATGGAAAATAATATAGTAACTTGTATCAAGTCATTTCACTGTTCTCAGGCTGTCTTTAATATGTCAAACTTGTGTCTGTGGCATATGAGTACTCAACAAATGGCAGAGTTGAAAATGTCAAGAGAAGAAATGATGCGTGCAGCATGTATTTATTCAGCACCTTGTATGTACCAACGTCTCTAGATTCTAAAGACCTCATGAAACTGATTCTAATTGGAGCAACAGAGCAGAACAATCAGTAAACACTATATTGTGCTATACGATAGGAAATCAAGGACAACAATAGACAGAGAAGCAGAATATGAAGAAGGACTTGAAGGGATACATTTTATAGAGGGTTTCTAGCATAGATAGCATCTAGGAAAAAAGACACAGAGGCCTCAGGTTTGGGATTCTAAGGTGATGCTGAAACTGATTGTCCTTTTCAGTAAGAGATTTAGGATGAGGCCCATAGGTTAATAATAGACAGATTGCTGTGTGGTTGAGGCCCCGAGGGCTGATCAGGCCCATAGAACAGAGTGGGCAGCACTGTCTAGAGGTTTCAGAGAAAGGAGGTTCTGTGATTCATGGTTGGCATGAGTAGCCCATAATGCATGTGTATATGTAGGCTGACTATGAATCAGCTGTGAAGTGCGGGAGGGAAGACTCTGGAAAAACAAGTTGCTTCAGCTGTAGAAGTGAAATTATTGCAGTTTCTGAAATTGTCAAAGTCAAGTCAAAATGGAGGATCTTCTTGAATCAGCATGACACTGGATAACACAAAGTACAACAACAAGGTACCAGCCACAGAAGTACTTGAAGGAAATAATGTCAGAATAAGAGAGCAGCAAATTTAAAGACTCCTCAAGATGGACTATTCCCAGCATGTTATGGTGAAAAGAAGGAGTCAAGTGTCCATGGGCAAAGATGAAGAGGAGTAAAAAATGACATCAGAGATGGAGGCAGAGAGACTTCAGGAGCCAATGTAGGCAGAAGTGGTCTTACAGCCATGGGGGGAAGGGGCTGCCTGTAGGCAACAGCAAAGTTAGGGCTGTCACAGTCTCACTCTTTAAATGGGATCAGAGTGATTGTCATTCAGCCAGCCACAGGAAGGGGAAGCATGATGACCAGGTCCCTCCCTGTAATTCCAGCAGCCAATGCATGTGATAGGGAGCCTGG
Organism: Sigmodon hispidus; assembly: GCA_004025045.1. Lineage (NCBI taxonomy): Eukaryota > Metazoa > Chordata > Mammalia > Rodentia > Cricetidae > Sigmodon > Sigmodon hispidus. The sequence continues at coordinate 30,620 of PVIH01002320.1, read as the reverse complement.
ACCAGGCTGTGCAGATAATGAGAAATGGTCCGATTCTGGATGTATTTTGAGTGTAATGCTAACAGTGTTTACTTCAGGAATGAATGTGGAATGTGAAAAATAAGAGCAGCCAGGATGACTTCTACTGAGGCAAATGGATTCAATTAATAAGGAGTCCAGAGAAGAAGGCAGTTCTGGAGGCAGAATAGGAACCCCTGAGTTTTGCTTGTTCATATGCAGATTCTGCTAGCACAAGAACCAAGGAATATGCAGGGTGGGTAGTAGGATGTGAGTGAGGAGTTTAGAAACTGTCCTGGCAAGGACCTGGACATTTGGGGATTGGTTTAGATTCTCAAGTTGAAAGAATGTGTGAAATCACTATGGGAATGAGGCAAAATGCTGAGATTTAGTATGTGCTTGTGACATTCCCAGCCACTGTTTAAATGCTTTATATACACGGCTGCATTAATCCTCTTAACCAACTCTATGGGGAATCAATTGTTCACATTTTTCATTCCCCTTGAAGTTTAGACTTTGCCCATTGCAGAAAGGAGGCTGTTTCCCATCAGTGTGTTAGTGGTCATGACTAACAGTCACTATTTTCAGAATTCACTCTGCAGTGTCCTTGAGATTTCCAGTTCCACAATGCAAAAAAAAAAAAAAAAAAAAAAATCTGGTAAAAAATGTGAAACATGATAGGCCTTCCTTGCCTGGGAAGACACTAGATTTATTAAAAATAAGTAAATAAAGGCTTGTGACTGAGAAAGTAGCATGTTACCTGACCACATCCAATTTGACAAGCATTTTTACAAAGAGTATGTTTAAAAAAGGAAATGTCACTTCCGCATCTTTTGCAGAAGAGGATGATCATCTTTTGAATTGAACTCTTTACCCATTACTTTGAAAAGGGTTATTACTAATACTATGCTTATTCAAACTGGGATCAACAAGGTTTCTAAGTAATACAAAAGAACAAGACCAACTCTGTGATCTAAATTCTGTGAGAGGCATTACAAGGCTGGTATAAAGCAGACAATAAATGCCAGATCTTTCATCCAAGTGCTTGAGAGAAACTGTCTTGCAGTCAGTTCTTCAAGTCATCCTTGGGCCCTAATGGCACCCATGTATAACTCTGCTACTCTGTAGTGTCCTACTTTAAGGCTAGTCTTAGCCTTCTCCAGATTTCCATCAAGTTGGGTTGCTCTGTAAAAAGATTTTCATTCTGTAACCTTCAATGACTAAAAATAATAATATATAATTGACAAAGTAAAGTTAACATGTAATCTGATAATCTAAGCATGAAAATACAAAAACAAAAAAACAAACCAAACTTCCCTGTGTGTCAGCCTCTTTTAGAATAACTTTACCTGGTAATTAAATGCCTTATGTCTTTAAATAAAAAAAACCCTATGCTAATTTACACAGTTTTATTCATGGTATACCCCAAAACATTTCTTTCATTGTTCTTGGTACTAAATAAAAGTATCTTCTCTTTCTAAATAAATTCTGTTCCCTCTTCTATACTGCTTTAATTAATGGTGGCTGTTTCTTCCTTAAAGTCTTACTATATTAATTGCTGACTCATGTAATACTCAATCGTAGATGCTTATGTCACTAAAGCATAACATCTAACTAAACTGCAAATTCCTTGTTAACTACGGAGCTAGATAATAAGCATACTATCTCACTGAGGCATCTAGAATGTAGTCTTCAGCACAGAGGTCAAAGGCTACGTATTTCATGCATATACTACTTATTGCCAAACCACTTAGAGAGGAAAACATTTCATACTCCAGGAAGCATATGTAGTCTACACTTCTGTAACAAGTTGCATACAGAGCATTTTCTTATATCCATGAGTGAAATAATTACATAATTTAAGATATCTAGCACTAGGCACACAAGAGAAATGCTGACAATATTTCTTGAGCAGATATTCACGTTGAAGAACTTCTGATTTTAAATCTTTTATAAACTAGCTAGATATTTGCTAATAGAGATTAGCATATATTGGTTATTATTAAACAGCTAGTAATAGGCAAAGTCAAAGCAATTGCTACTGTAAAAATGTGCTGAGTGACGTGGTATGAACCAACCTTGAATATGTCACATGTGAACAAGCTTTCAGTTCATCATCCTTTCCCCATGTCTACTTTCATGTTCTATTTATCCCTTCAGAACTTTTTCATTCAGCCCTTCTTTCAAGTCAATACATTTAGTTCCTTTTCCCCATAGTCTCTCCTGGTTTCCAAATGTCTGTGGTCTACTTCAACCATTCCCTGAATGTACTTCCCTTCTTATCACCAGCTGTCAATCATTTTCTAGTGATGTGTCCATTGACCTCTACGTGTAGGTCTCTTGCTAGTCCTCTGAATACCTACAGATCCTGGAGAGGCACTTTCTAAAACAGTCCCTTCTCTTTCCATGCTCCTGTTCTATTTTCTCACAGTCCCTGTGTGCACACCACCTAAGTTATTATTATTCTTTTTAAAAGTCAATATGTACCTTATTCAAATTAAATAGAAATTCAAGGTTTGATACTGTATGAATCACACTGGTATTTCTCCAAGTGAAAAACAAGAGGCTCTGTTTACTCTAGGAGTCTTTTAGTTCCATTAAATTTCAGATAAGTATTGTGGCTCTGGTCTTTTGCTAAGTGAATTATAAGAAAACATTTATTGGAAATCATTTCTTAATATATTGAATTTGACCTGAATCTATTCGAGGAAACTTTGTCTCTGTGTATCACTTACAGTTATCAAACATGAATATTAATCATTAACAACCAAACGCATCACTTTATGCAGAACAACTTTTAGTTAATTAGAAAGGTAAGACTACTTCTACTAGCAAAGTGAAGCTGGTGTCAAATGCACAGCTTGTTGTTTGCAGAATCCTTGCTCTATAATAGCCAATATTCTGTGCACCAAACTCTTGCCCAGCCATAGAAATGCACTGCATTCTGGCTCCTACCTGCTTCTGACCTTCTTCCTTGGAGAATTTTACTTCACTCTATGCTCTAAGGCATAATGACATAAAAATATGCCCAAAGTAATTCTACATATCTGTGTGGTCCAGTATTCAAAGTGGGGGAAGAGAACATAAACAAACCAATTCTGGGACTATGACAACACATACACTAGCTTCTTCATGTGTTTTGATGTTGTGCTTAACAGAATGTTATTATGGACCTTCATAGCACTCTGTATCTGGTAAATTGTCTTACATTTTAGTTCTGAGTAGATATTGAAAGAAGTTCTTTGGAGTTAGAGGTAGATTATTAGTCAAAACAACTACTGTGTCCCCCAAGGCTGCTACACACACGCGTGCGCGCGCGTGTACACACACACACACACACACACACACACACACACACAGATAGAGAGAGAGACAGAGAGAGAGAGAGAGAGAGAGAGAGAGAGAGAGAGAGAGAGAGAGAGAGAGAGAGAACATAAAAGGCTCCAAAAGCCTGTGGTGGTGTTGATTTGGCTAGTGGTTACAGAGGGTTTCATATGGTGTCCACATACACAGAAACACTTTGTGAATGTTCCTCACCCTGTATTCTTTTGGATTCAAATGTGTGTTAAATCTCAGATATTAATATTACAGTTGGTAAATATAAAATGTCCCCTTCCCTTTCATAAGAGTAGAAAGGAAGTGGAAGAACAGCATAGCACTACGGAGGGAGAAGTTCGCTCTTTGAGACTTTGAAAATGAATCTTAAGTATAGGCCACCTGGTAAAACTGCTCAAATCAGAGGACAAAGACTTCACAGCTTCAATTAAGCAGAAGATGTACCTTACATTTTGATTACTGAGACTTTACCCCTGCAGCTAAAGTAATGAATCTATTCAACAAAATTAGATTTTTTATTAAAAAAATTAATTGCATATTTTCTCCAGCTTTTAAATGCCGAATAAAGAGCTTTACAGATTTTTCAAAGCCCTCCCTTTATATCACTTTGTGAGAGTTACTTTGAAGGCAGCGTTTATACACTTAGAATTGAATATTCCGGTCTAGGACCCACACCCATTAACTCTAAAATTAAGTAAGTCATTTTCTTCACACCCCTGGTGGTCAAGTTAAAAGGAAAAAGGCAAACAGCAATGAATAAAGACTTGGAGTCCTGTCATTATACTCAAGTTGACCAGGGTCCTCATGGAGAGGCCTTACTTCATTCCCACACATTTGCTGACCTGTTTTTGTCTGCCTTTTCTCAGAAGGATTTTGCTTGCTGCACTGTGGACTAGGCAGTAAGCTAATTACCTTGTTCAAATCCCTTTGTAACGCCCCTAATCCTATTAGTTAAAAGAATGGCTGAATGCTGATTGCAAACTTTTTTTTCCATTTTGAAGAAAAAGAAAGTCCAGTGGTTTGGTCCTGGGGAGGCTGGTGTGGGGAGACTGAAGTACACTGGATTGAAGGCTAAGAAAGGCAATCTTGCTGTCCAGACTTCTGAGTCACCTTATAGAAGATGCCCTTGTCTTCATTTTTCCCATTCACGTATTTCATTCCATTCTCTGAAGTGTAATCTCTCTCTCTCTCTCTCTCTCTCTCTCTCTCTCTCTCTCTCTCTCTCTCTCTCACACACACACACACACACACACACTGATGTGTATTTAGCTCCCATTTATATCAGTCAGAACATCACATCAAAGCAAGAGTCATGGCCTAAAGACTCCCACTCCCAGTAGAGGCTGGTGAAATCTGCCCTGTAGTGGGAACGCCATTTCATCCATTTCATTTTCTTCCTTTTATTAGTAGGGAGGGTGATGACACCCCAAGAAGTCAAAAAACCCATATGAAAAACAGGAAATTAACAAATTACCACAGACCTCTTCCAACCCTTCGAATCTTCTTTTCTTCACAGAACTCTCACAAGTCTCAGAGAGTGTCTCCCCCTCTCTCTTCCTCTTCCCCTGGGGAAGAAGTCAAGAGCATCGCCCCCTGCTGTCTATTACTGAGAGAACTTTAAACACTTTTCCTTTTTTGTTCTCACTATGGAAGGAGCCAGACTGTGATGACAGGTCTGCAGTCAGAGTTGATGCTAAAGGGCATGAAATTTATCTGACTTCCATAAAAGATAGGTTCTTACCTCCATGCCTGCTTCTACACAGGCTGTTCCAGGCACTGCTGCTTGGGAGAGAGGAAACACTTCACTGGTTTTAAACATAAACTCCCTGTATCTTCCTACCTCCTCTTCCAACCTACAAAGAATGTCTCTATTCTTGGCAAAGGATGGCAACTTGTTTTACACTAAGAGACATGTTTTCTCTTGCACTTTTTATGTTTTGAAAAGAATATGTTTTGGAGGAATATGTTTTCTTTATTTCTAAGATCTAATGAAAATGGCACAGATGCCAGTTAAGTACAACTATTTTTATAAAGATATAAGATTTCAAGTGTAACTACATTCAGGTGCTGGCAGCTTATTCTCTAGTCAACTAAAGTTAATAATCAATAATCTACTGAAGAGAGACTGCTGCCTTTCTTGGACAGCTGATATTCAAGGAAGTCAGGAGACAGAAGTGTGTGTATGTCTGTGGTTTGAGTATATATGTAAACAGATTTGAGAAATGAAAAGAATGCCTTACTTCCCAAATGCAGCTCTCATGAAATTATGGGCTAAGGCAGTGTATGACATATATTTTACTGATAATAAGTGTGTAATATGTACATACACCTTTGGCAGTGGCAATCATGAATAATTATTGGGAAAGTTTATGGTATTTGAAGAGTATATCATTTGATGAGGAAAAGACTCTAGGTAGTTAAATAATGACTAGATAAATAAAATGTTGAACTGCTTTTGCTGAAAGTTCATAATTAGATATCCACAGAGACCCTAACTGAGACACAATCTATAGATAATTCCGTTTTATTGTCCAAGAAGAAAGATACCCTACGTTTGCTAGTTAAAACATACTATCTAGTAGGGGAAAACATTTTATTTTTAATATTGCAACAGAAAGAAAAGCTGCCTGGGAAGCCATAAGATGAGAAGAGTAGCATGACCCCCCAGATATAATAGACACAGTGGTGCCTTGGATCTTTCCTCTTGAATGCCAAGGGCATAAGAGCAAGAGATTCCCCTGAAGTAGAAATTTCACAATTGAGCATGTGACTCTCCAATGAGATAGGCATGCATATACAAATCTCAACAACCAAGTAAATGTAACAAGGAAATATACACACAAAACAGAAAGCACTATGAGAAAATGTGCTGATACTAATGCAATAATAACAGTAATTCTTACTTTGTTCTTCTCTTCACAGTCTGTATGTTTTAGCAAGACACTGAACATCACACGCACAAGGTAAAACTAGGGTCTTACTTGAGATTCCATGGTAACATTCTAAGAAAAAAAAAAATTGAAACAAGGGAATACTCCCACTGAGAGAATGACTTAAAAGTAACATTTAATTACTTTTTGGCCAGCCCTAGAAACAAACATCCCCATGTTCAATAAACCTTCCTACAAACAGCATGTGCTAGAATATAACCGGAGATCACAAAGGAGCTTCAGAAGAGAGTGTAAGTCAAGTCAAACATCCATCCATGTCAGCAAGAACCTGACAGCTCCTAACAAAACCGCTGCAAACAACCATGTTACCTGCAGACACAAAGCCCAAGAAGCATGGGTGAAAAGTGACTCTCCTACTTCTCCCTGGCCCTGGCCCTGGCAATTTAAACAGCTGACACCAAGTGCAGCCACAGAGCTAAAGTGCAATCTGAGTGGGTTACAGGATGGATCCACTTTAACACACCAGCAATTTCCCACTTGAAGTTGATACTTCACAAAAGCACTTCTGTAAGTAGAGATGAACCTAGGTATTAAGGGGCCTTATTGATGGTGCCATCCAGGGAGGCCTGGAAGATAGTGAGTTTGAAAAAGCCCAAGATACATAATGTTGTATTTTCGCTTTGGGCCGCTTAGGGGCGCTCGAATGCCAGAAATGGTCCTGTGAGTCTAAATTGCGAAAGATTCTCAGTGTGAGAACTACACTACACGTGTACAGTAAGCAAACTCATGTATAATTACTTATGAGTATCTCTGTATCATTTTTCTCAGGTGAGAACAGTTAATTCTTCTTAATGAACAATAAGAACAACAAAATGCAAGCCACATTTTAAGGAGAAGAAAAACAATAGAATGATTACCACAGAACCTGGATAGTACTTTCCTTTAGATAGGCTTGAACCACACAGAAAATCAAGGGAAGAATCATGCTGCTGTAATTGTTAAAAATGAGTTCGAACCAAGTGCTTTCATCTCAGAGATTAGAAGCACAACATTAAGGGCCAAATTGGTTTAAATCTACTTTTGTCTTGGTTTTTCGTTGATAGGTTTTCTTTTGTTTTGTTTTATCTAGTATGACTTATTATCATTACCCAGTTTTAGTTTGCAAAGACAGAAATCCCTGGCTTTGAAGAGCTGATGTAGAGAGGAGCATTGAATAAGGCTGTTGCTACAGCATGGATCATAGAGCAGAAGACAGGATGACTTTTCTTTATCTCACTAGTCCCATTAATTCCTTCGAGTTAGCAATGTCAGAATCTTTAGAAAGAAATGTCACGGCTAAAAGTGTTAATGAACATATGATGAGAAATGTGATTATACCTATATTTGTATGTGGTCTAAAATGGAAACTTTTAGGGATTATTGATAAATAATTAATAGAGTTCTTCACTTAAAAATGAGGACAGGAAGACGAATCATGGAGAGGCACTTGTCATCAAGCTTGAGGATCTCAGAACTTAAGAAACTAGAGCCCAAAACCTTGAATAACCCAATTAAAAAATGGGGTTCTGAATTTAAAAGGATATTCTCAGCAGAAGAACTACAAATGGCTGAAAGGCACTTGAAAAAGTGCTCAACATCTTTAGCCATCAGAGAAATGCAAAACAAAACAACTTTGAGGTACCACCTTACACCCTTCAGAATGGCTAAGTATTAAAGACACAAATGACAGCCTATGCTGGAGAGGTTGCAGAGCAAGGGGAACACTCCTCCATTGTTGATGGGAGTGTCAGCTTGTTCAGCCACTCTGGAATGCAGTATGGTGGTTCCTCAGAAAACTGGGACTCAATCTCCTCAAGGACCCAGCAATAACATTATTGGGCATATACCCTAAAGACATACATTTGCACCCCAAAAGTATTAGTTCAATTATGTTCATAACAGCATTATTCGTAATAGCAAGAACCTGGAAACAACCTAGATGCCGTTCGACTGAAGAATGGATTAACAAACTGTGGTACATCTACACAATGGAGTACTACTCAGCAGTAAGAAAAAAAGATATCCTATAATTTGCAGGCAGATGGATGGATTTAGAGAATATTATCCTGAGCGAGGCATCACAAACTCAGACAGATAAGGAGGAGGTGTAATCACTCATTAGTGGACTTTAAACAAACAACAAACAAAAAAAGCAAAGCAGGTCCAAACTGCAAACCACAACCACTGAACAGCTTGGGATCTGAAGCACCTTAGAGCTCATACCCACCAGAGAGGAACAACTGACCCAGTCTTGATGCTGGGATGAAGAACATGGACTTGCCTGGAGTGGATGCTGAACTATGTCACCTTGGGACCTTGGGACTTTGGAACCTCTTGTGCTTGCTGGGGAGGAGATAAGGAGATGGGGAGAAGAGAGAGTGACTGGGAGGGGCAGGAAGGGAGTTTGAACAAAGGGATACATGGATAAAAAAATGAGACTTTATTTAAAAAAAAAAAAGCTGCACACCGCCACCTAAGGAAAGATTAGATGTGGTTTATTAAAATATGAAAACACAAAAGAATCTTTATTTTTAAAGCTCTGGTGATGATGTTAAGAAAATTACAATTAGCAAACTGAGAAAAGAAAATGGGAAGGAGGGGAGTTGAAGGTGGTGAGAAAAAAATTCTTCAATATTTGAGAGGAAGACAAGAACTGGTTGTGTGTGTCTATGTATAAAATTTTACTGTGATTGACATATTTTAAGTGACCAGTCATGAATTTAGCACAATAAAGTGACATTTTCACATATTAAAAAAAGACATCATTTGACTTCCTTATACAGTCACTGTGTGTGTATGCGCGCGTGCACACACACACACACACACAGAAAAATTTTTGAAATTTTTTACCCATACCTGTCCCCATGTGGCTTCATTTTACCTGTTCAAAGATACTGGAAAGATCTGTAAAATAAACACTACTACATGAAGACTGATCTTCACTGTTATAATGATTCCTAGAGACATGTCTCATGGATAGAGGGTTTTAAATTTCTGTTTTATTCTTCCTTTGTGGAATCTATAGTGATAACTTTCCAACATAACAAACAAACAACACACAATAAAAGCTACCTACAAAACCTACCTACCAACCAAACAAAATGTTTTAAATCTCTAAAGGTGCAGCTATTATAAGAATCAACTATGTCCTGCAGATTTTGAGCATGGTAGGATAAACATATTTTTATGCTGCATTGAACTTAAAATACTCATTGACATGTTAGTGGGACAGGGATTAAAAACCCACCAAAATGACAGCAAAGAGTAAATGCAGGAGGTAGGGATGGCAGAGCAATTCTCTGAGAATCATACTATCAGAAAAAGAAAATGGGAAGGGAAGTATGTTTTACAAAAGAAATTCTGACATGAATATTCTTTTCCTTGCATGGATCCTCTGAGGAGACGGCATGGTTCAGTGGACTCTGGAATGTCACGGAGGTCATAGAGATTTCCAGTGCAGTTTGTGTCACATAATTTTGAACATGGATGATCTCAGCGAATGTTTTTCCTGCGAGCATGAATTTTAGTTCAGCGGATGATAGTGATACCTTACCTGCTTACCTCACAGATTTTCTGAAGATCCAGTGAGAACAAACAGACATTTATGCCCAGGATGTCTCTAATACAACATCAGAGAGTGTCTTCCTAAACTACAGATTGGAAGGCAGTCATAAAAATTCTTGACACAATTCCAAAATGTCAACGTTCAGGAGACCCTCAACAAGTTACCTAAACATTGACTTTCTTTACACCTGACCAGTCTTGATGTTGGGCTGAGGAAGGAAGATCTGCCAGGAGTGGATGCTGAACTAAGCCATATTGGGACCTTGGGACCTCCTGCCCTTGCTGGGGAGGAGATAAAGAGATGTGGAGAAGAGAGATTGACTAGAAGGTGTGGGAGGGGGAAGGGAGCTTTAAAAAGGATATACACAGTTAAAAAATATGACTTTATTCATAATTTAAAAAAATAAAAAAGAAGAAAAAAATAAGAGAGAACTCTCCTCCAGTAGCTGTTCTAAACTTTAAAAAAATAATAAAAGCCAGAACATTGCATATGTTAATACACAATATATTACAAAGATGTATAAAATATATACAACTAATAATATAAACAAGGAGAGTATTACATACTCTTTATTGTCATATTTTTCTCATATTTTTATTAGTAAACATGTCACTTTCGCTTGTGTATCTGTGGCTTTTCAGCTTCATTTCCTGTCCCTTGTTTCCCTGGTTATGATGCAAGGTCTTCCCTCTTGTCTTTACATTTTTCAATAAATGTCTAAACCTAAAGTAGATCCATCTATCTGTCCCTTACAATTTTAGTTTATTGCCCATATACAAATGATGCCTCTTGGCAAATCCCAGACACGCTTCCTATTAACACTGTATTACACAGTAAAATTTTCCAGATCATTGCTCTTTGAATGATGATCTGTCAAATCAAATGAAATATGATTATTTTCAAAGCTAGCTTTCTCCTACTTGCTTCCTTACATTAAACTCTATGTTTCCTAAGGAATTTGATTTCCCAGATTCAATATCCTTTTCTCTACTATATCTTCTTTTGCAGACTCTTGAACTCTCCCAGTCTCACCTGTCTTCTACACATGGAGGATTTAAGATACTATGTTCATCTGTTAACTGTCCCAATGGGATTTTCTACTTCCTTTGCCTCTGCATTCCCGGATTGAGGCTCTAATGCTTGTCTCAAGTCAGGCCACAATGGGCTACCAAAATTGTAAATTCCCCTGTCTCTGAGGACTCATCACAGAAGACAGCAGCTTTTTTGTCCTGAAAAAGAAAGCATTTACCAATAATATTCATTGACACATTAATGCAATAGAAGGTGGCATCAAAGGTGGCAAAAAAAAAGATCAAATGGAGAGAAATGTATGCAACAGGAAGACCTTGAGAAATATATGGTCAGGTAAAGGAATGGGTAGAAAACAGACAAGTGTTGTGTACAAATGGAAAATGCAAGCAGTTCTACAAAGCTAATAATAAAGCCAAACTCTACTTTTCTCCAAATTCTACAAAAAGGATTCAGTATAATATTATTATTATTCATGATAGCCTCATCAAGATAGAAGGAAAGTCTCTACTGTAAATAATATCATGCACTTTGTATGTATGACCCAAAAACCCCTGAGTTTGACCTGACCTGAATTCCTCTTCCCTGAGTATTAACTTTCATGTTGCCTAAAAGCACCACACAAGCTTCCAAAGAATCACAGTACTATCCAGTTATGATATCAATGAACTACAATAATGACCAGCATATAATGATAACCCTAAGGATGCAATAGTGGCATGCATATCTTGATGGGAACTAATATCTCTCTAATAAGACCTCCAACTCCCTCCACAAGAAGGAAACCATGTCTGGTACTGGAAACCTAACCAAAGACAGAGGGCTAATGAGGTCATGAACTTAGGGGAGACACTACAAGCACCACCTTATTAAACTAGCATGTCCATAACAACATTCTAAACATTTGTCCTAATGCGCAAAGGTAAGCGTAATCTTCAGCCTTTATCAAATTAATTACTCTCTGCAAGGAGCAGATAATTCCAGAAAGCCACAGTCAATCAAAATACAGAGTCGTGAAGTTCAGTCCAAATGATGACATCTACACATAAGTCTCTAGTAACCTTGAAGATAAGGGAGTAGAAATATTATAGAAGAGTCACAAAGTTTGCTGTGATACTATGTCTCCTAGTGATGACTGGTACTGTTCCATAAATTCTCACCAGTTATCTAACTAAACATGAACTAAACATGAAGAAACCAATAGCCATGCTAATGGTGAAAGAATGGTTCCTCAACACTAAACAAAGAAGTAGAGGCAAATAAGGAATGCTGAGAATAGGTAAAATAATCTTACTCAGGGAATAGCAGACCAGTGTTATCCACTACAAATGGTTAGCCCTAAAAACATATCTACAAGTAACATTATATAGACTGAGCAGATTATATTTAGGAACATATTTGTATAAGCATATTTATATATGCATGTAACAACAATCAATAAAAACGTAGTGATGAGTTTGATAGCAGGGGGCATGTTAAAGACTGTAAGGGTAAAATGGAAGGAAGATCTGATTTAATAATATTATAATCTAAATAATAAAATAAAAAATGCAAAACCAGAATGATTCAGTAGATAAGGAAACACCACTTTGAGAAACAAGGCAAGGACTTTGGTAAGTATGTGAGCAGGGGAAACACATAGACATCATTTCAAGTTTAAAATCTTACACTGGCAGAGTCTATCCACTGTCACTTTGAAATCTGGGATACTGTAAAAATAAGGTACTGATGAACTGATTTCCAGAGTCAGAAAACAAAGGTTAATAGAAATTTAACCTCTGAATACAGGAGGCTCACATAATTCTATCAAATGTTGTGATTATGTATAAAAATATAAAATGTACCAGAAAGAAAACATATATAAAATATACCTATCACTAAAAGAAACTATAACATAGAGTTCTTCAGAATGCTTTGGGTTATTGTATTTTGACTATTAGTTTTATGTATATCAGTAAACTAAGTAAATAAATATGAAGTAACATGTAAAATAAAGTACTTCTATACATTTAATTTCACTAAATAAATTTCATGTTTTAAATATTACTACCCACTAATATTTAAACCTATCATTAATGCTTTTAAATATCATTTAAAAACATAATTCACAGGTTAATAATAAATAATTCAACTTTTCAAGCAAAATTTGTGAAATATAATTATTAAACATTAAGTAAAGCTCACAATTGTGAACATTTATTACATAGCATGTTGTAAAATGATTAGTATATCTGAATATAAGAAAACATCTATGACAATCTAAATGTCTTTGCCATCTTATTTTATTCTGTCAAGTAATTGTTATAACATTCCTAGCACTGTATTTCAGAATTCCACAGTTCTTGTGAGTAGTGAGTATTTAAGTTCAGCAGGAATATCTGTCTGCACACAGGGAGATTGTCATGTTCATGAAGCTAAGGAGGCATGAGATTGATAAGCAGGGTAAAGTGTTTCATTGAACTTTAGATTCCATCTTATTCAATTTAACATCTCTGAAAAAAGGCAGTAGTCAATGGAAAATATTCCAATAATGACATTATATTCATGCATCTTGCTTCTATGTCGGCTCAGACTAACTTGACAATAAACCAATAGCTTCACTTGCTCATTTAATTTAGTAATTCTAAGAAGAAATGTAAAGTATTAGTTTTACCTGAACAGCTCTCTTTAAAAAATGAATTGATAGAGAAAGATTGATACTGCCAATAGACTACTGACATGGCAAGTAATATATTGTAAGCCTCATCCGTGACTTGAAATTGCATTCTGCTAAGAAAGAATATAAAATGCAGAGTACTGAAGTACCTGAATGATCTCATATATTACTAGTATATATATATATATTGTTAGTAATGCACACAATTGATACACTTAGGATGTTTCTTACTTGTTAATTTAACATGCAGCATTTATATTCATATTTTAAGTTATAACTTCATTATTTCACTTGTGATTAAAGAAACTATTTAAAAAAACCCTAAAGAATCACAATGTCCATTTGCAAGTGGTGGGATTCTCCTGAAAGTTACTTCTGCCAAGTGACAATTCTGCCTCTTATCCCTCTCTGACACTAAGAGCACTTTCACATTCCACCTGGAAATATAGCTTCAATTCTAAATGACCAGTAAGTAAGTAATACAATAAATACAATACAATAAATATTAAGCATCATATTTCTGATATTCTCCCTTAATCATAATTAATAAATAACAGTAGACTCTCCACACAGGTTCATTAACATTGTTATCTAGTCAAGAATGTTGCTGAAGAATAGACAATGGGCACTTATTGTATGGTTACTCAGATATTTATTATTTTCTTCTCTTCAAGTTTGAGTATTCTGGTCTTTGAATACCTTCATGATATTCCAAAAAAGTTCTTTAAAAAAAAATTAAAAAAACAAGGACCTGTCTTGAGGCAGTGTCAATATGCTTCTTTGTGTCTGTGAGATCGTTCAGTGTGTAATCTAAAATCTAGGTGCAGGATATTGTTAGTCATGTATATGGGATGAAACATAAGAGAAGCATGTTGTGGAACAGATGGAGAAACAACCTGTTATAAAACAGAATTATGGAAAAAGAGTCAAAAGAATAGACAGCAGGTTAAATACAATTATTCAAAGGCCTGCTAAGCCACACATTTCCAAGTAGTGGCTGAAATTACCAGTTCTGAAATAAAAATAAAATTTATAAACATATTAACATTCTACATATACACTCAGTCCACAATCCTAATACAAAGTGAGTCCTGCTGGATAGATAGTCTAGTATATGCTCCCTTTCTGACACTATATCTTAACACTGTGAATGTTACTTATGTATTGGCATGAATCTATTAGAAGATAAGTTTCTTGGAGTCAGAATCCAAATTTCTGCCTCCAACCAATCCTGGTTTTTCCACATCAATGATCCTAAGGATAGAACAGTGCAGTGCATGCAAGAATAATATAAGATTTAAAGAATTAAATAGGAAAAAAGGTTAAACCTTATACATATTATTTTCAATCTAACAAAATAAACACTTTCATATCTGTAGAGAACAATAGAGATTCTTGGGTTGTCATATGAACACAGACCACACACAGGAATGAATAGTTAAGACTCATTATTTCTAATTTGAGATATAAAAATGTCATCAATTTTGGCATTGTTCAACATTTTTTTCACTGCATACGCCTTTCATTGCTTGCTATAAACAACCATCTTTCCTATCAAATTCTTCCCATATGGTCTCTGAATCTACAATCATGAATTCTCCTATAATTGGACATAGAAAAGACAAAATGCCCAATTCTAAGGAAAGCAATGCATATCAAAATCCAAATTACTCCATGATAGCATAAACCACAGCTATATTTGAAACAGCGTCATGAAATATAAAAAAAGACATTTAAAATTGCTATAATTTGTGGTTGTTTGAAACAATAAAATATTGACAATTTTATCCCTAAAACTATATTTTATATCTAAAACAAAGCAGAGCTATACAACTAATAACAGCATATTCCATTATATTTCTTTTGAACACTTAGCATGCCGTTTTTTTTTTTTTACACTATGGTAAATATTCATGCCATTCCAATTTATAATTCTAACTTCTGATTTTATTTTGGAAACACTTTGAAAAGTTTTTAAATATAGAATATCATCTATAATTTATTCACGGAACTTTTAAGTTATAACTTGTAAAAGTTAGATATTTATTAACTTCCACTATCTCATTGGAATGGTTGATCAAAATGTACCGTGAAGCAAAAATAGGGTAAGAAAAGAGAAGTGTATAGAGAAAGCCTCTGAGTTGTAGTTAGATTCTTCTGACAAAGGGCATGGGAAGGAAGACAATTTTCTAATGGTGTCCTAGTAAGGCATCCATTAACGTAACTCTGAACCAATTTGGATAAATACTATTTCTGACAAAAATTAACAAGAAACTAAACAACTAAACAGATGTGCTAAATGATTTTGCATGTACTCAAAGAAGTTCTGTCAAGAGGAAAAGAAGAAGAGGCTCACTTGAAAAACATTTCTCAGGAAGCATAAAATGCTTGGAATTGTAACATTGGCATTGGTTACAGTAAATTTCAGTATTGAATCATGAGACTTAACATTGCGCATAGAATCCCCCTATTACCACATAGAGATGCTGGATGATGACCAAGTAGATGCAAAAAAATTTTCTTCCCTATTTGGGAGACTAGGAGAAAGAAATATAAATGCTATCCATACAAACTATATATACTTTGAAAGAAAAGATTACAAGTTATTTTAAATGGTTTTATAAGAAAATCTGACACACATTTAAAAAGAAGTACAGCACTGTATCTACAGCGTTCTTCACTATGCCTACTTCATATGTGTTGCTCCTTTTAATGCCAACAGGAAATCAACAACGGAGGAGAGACATATGGTGCAGGGAGGGGCAGGGAGCACATCGTGAATCAGCTCTCTTCACTGTGGGCGGAAAAGAAATGTTTATATTTTTAAATGTTACTACAAAATGTTCTGCTGGCAAAAGAAGTAATTCTAACCATGGTGTAAGAATTGTATTATTGTCACTTCTTAACATACTTTGGGTTGGCTAGTGTAGCTGACTCCTTGGAAACAGGCAAAACCTGATGAATATTTCCTAGCAATGCAATTCTCCAGATTTTTCATCAGGTATAAAAAACTACTAGTTATTTCTGCTTTAATATCTGGGCTAAAATGCTGGTACCATTGACGTTTTCTTTTACTCCATCTGCTTTTGTTTCAAGTACAAGTTGCAGGAGAGTAAGAATGGTGTTTGAGAATGTTCAGAATGTCACAGCAAATGAATAGAAAGTGTGAGGTTTAACCATAGGCAGCATTCTGCTCCCAAGTTTCTCAAAGCTTCAAATCCATGGTGTGAAAGCTATTCTGCTCTCTTTTCAATGAGAGCTTGCTATGCTGTGTCCTCATGCAATGCAGAGAGAGCAGGCATGAACAAGGGAGAGCCTATGATGAAGAGATACAATACAATCTAAATTCCAAGCCTCAGTATGGAACCCTTAGGCTTGTGTTAGAATCTGACTGCTGCTTGTGATAGTAAATGATGATTCCTTGAAACACTGACCTAATACTATTCTCACCAATTTAACTCTCTTGACAAGTCTGTCTTATCTTCAGCTTTAAACAAAGCTATTCTGTTCCATTTGTCTCTGTTCAATGTAATCATCTTTAATTTTCCCTCGAGCTAATATATGCTAAATATAATAATTTTTAATACATTTACTATATACCATATATATGTATATACATATACATACATGTGTACATATATAAATGATATATTTGTGCTGATGTTTACATTGGACTCTAAAGTTATATACCTTCATGTCAAGTATATTTTTCAATTTTCAGTTTTGAGCTGGAGAAATGCTCAGTGGTTAAGAACTACCACTGCTCTTGTAGAGAACTCAAGTTTGGTTTCCAACATCTGTATAAGGCAGCTCACAGCCACCTGTAACTATAACTCCACAGGGACCTGACATCCTCTTCTGGACTCCATAGGCATCTGCATTCAAGTGCAGGGAAAGACTGATGCATACAGACAATATAAAATTTAAAAATATAATAATTAGAGAAAAATTAAATATTTTTGGAATAAATTGGTTTCTATAATAGTGTTAGTATATGAGTTATAATGTACGAAGAAGAATATTTGAAATCTCTCAACAGATTTACATGTATTGATTAGGAATTTTCTGTTTCCTAGGGAACTATAAACAGAAACAATGAAGTGTGATAGCTGTAAAACCTAAAACAAGAATTGAAATTTTAACATTCTTACCTAATAAGGATGTTACATAACAATACTGATATGTTTATAATAACATTTTATTTTTGTTCAGTTTTCATATACATTTGGTAATATTTTTATCTTACAAACAAGATACTTAAAATACATATTCAACACATAATCTCTAAACTGCTTAACTTAATATTTGGAGAAAGAAAAGAAGAAATAGAGTTTTTAAAAATCAATTAATAAAGATGAAAAAATATTTTCTTAGCTTGTGATTTTCTGTATCTTTGAAATATAATTATTATACACCAACATTCTATAAATTTATTAAGATTATCCAAACAGAAATAGCTATTAATAATGGAAGACTCTGAGAACATGCTATAATATCCTAAGGGTCAAATGTCAATAAGAAATGCTTAAAGAACCCAGGGCACAAAAATAATACAGCTAGAGGCTTTCAGTCCATGAGTAACTCCAACAACTTTGTTTCTAAGCATTTACTATAGTCCAATGACTATGCTAAACACTTATCAAAAATGTTTTACTCAAACTTCAGAAATATTCTGGAGCACTAACTTCTTACTTCATCCAACAGATGGTAAAGTTATGATCTGTAGGTTTCACATGTGTTTAAATAAAGTTAAGTATGTAAACAAACACATTGGCCAATAAGGAACTGATCAGTAAACCTGCTAAAATCACCTCCATACCTTTTTATAAAGTCATAGTTTGACAGTGAAGCATGTAGACTTCTTTTATTTTATGATTTCATACCACCTGGTAAATCATATGAGAAAAGCATTCTGTAGCAAGGTTAATGAAAGGCATTATTTGAGGTATGGAAAGCAAAAATCAGTGGCAGGTGAAAATATATCTGTAAATAAGCCATGTGGTGGAGATACAAGTTCAGTGGTCTTGATATTCTGGAGAATACCAGACCCAGTGAAGTCAGAGTTAGGAATGTGATCTATTGAATAAGGCATGCTATAATATCCTAAGGGTCAAATGTCAACAGAAACATGTTTGTGTGTGTGTGTGTGTGAATGTGTGTGTGTGTGTGTGTGTGTGTGTTTCCTTTAAAGCTTATGTTATCTGACTGTTTTGCTCTTGTAATTAACCATTTATCTGACAGTGGCATTTATTAGTGATGCATTCAATAAAATCATTTCTCTTCTAATTTTATACCTATGATTACATAAAATAAAATAACATTTTCCAACTCTATTACTGCCATGCCCTTTTAAATTCCAGCCTTTAAAATGTTACTATTATTAAATACATCAAGTATATTTTATCATTTTTTCATAGTAATTGTTTTGATAAAACAAGGAATCAGAATACTCTCTGAAGATGAGTTCCTCTGTATGCTTAACCCAAATTGTTTTCCCACCTCATTTTTGTAGGTATGATTGGGCACACATATCCCATGATGCATATGGACACTTTCCGATTTGATGACTCAATTGCCACAATTGACCCAGTCAGAACAAATAAATAAATAATATTAATAGATGGTTAAAAGTTAAAAAGTAAATAATTAACTGAGCAATTATGAAATTCACTATTTCTTACCAAATATCTATTTTTTATCACTTACCATTATACTCTACTGTCACAGAGGAATTATTAAATCTCAGTATAAAACATCCCTCCAAAATCTACAAGCCATTATATATAACATATCATCTTTAAAATAAATACATGTCTGATCATATGCCCATATTTGTCAATAAATCTTTAAGGAAAAAAATTGACTTCTTTTATATTGCTATCAGAGTTGACATGGATGGATATTCTTATGGCTATGTAAGGTTCAGAGAGCAAGCTACAAAGTCTTGAAACTATTCCTAAGAGTTGTGGGCCTACAGTCATGTTTGCTATATTTAAAGCGTGCATCAAGGTAGCACGGATCTATATCAACTGGAAATGAGAGGTATTGTAAAAAGATTTTTTGGCCCATTAAGGTTGGTGGTTTGGACTTGGTTTGTAGCAGCCTTTTTTTTTTTTTTTTTTAAAGAAATGAATTAGTGTTAGATTGGCTAAGATAAAAGACACAGAGGACAGCCTATGCTGGAGAGGATGTGGAGCAAGGGGAACACTCCTCCATTGTTGGTGGGAGTGTAAGCTTGTTCAGCCACTTTGGAATGCAGTATGGCGGTTTCTCAGAAAATTGAGAATCAATCTCCCCAAGGACCCAGCAATACCACTTCTGGTGTTAACCCTAAAGATGCACAGTCACACTCCAAAGGCATTAGCTCAACTATGTTCATAGCAGTGTTATTTGTTATAGCAAGAACCTGGAAACAACCTAGATGTCCCTCAACTGAAGTATGGATTAACAAACTGTGGTACCACTACACAATGGAATACTACTCAGCAGTAAGAAAAAGTGATATCCTAAAATTTGCAGGCAAATAGATGGATTTGGAGAATATCCTCCTGAGCGAGGTATCACAAACTCAGAAAGATAAGCAGGGGCTGTACTCACTCATTAGTGGACTCTAAACAAACAAACAAACAAGAAAAAAGCGAAGCATGCCCAAGCTGCAAACCACAACCACTGAACAGCTTGGGATCAGAAACACCCTGGACTGACTCCTTGGATCCCACTCCCCCTAGAGGAACACCTGACTCACTCTTGAGGGAGGGGGGAGAAAACTGGATCTGCCAGGAGTGGAGAATGAACTAAGCAATATTGGGACAGTGGGACCATGGGACTGCCTGCTGCCTGCCCAGGGAAGGGATGGGGAATTGTGGAGAAGAAAGAATGACCTGATGTGGTGGGAGGGGGAAAGGACCTTGAATAAGGATGTCCCAGGATAGAAAGTGTGACTTCTTTGTTCATAAAAATGATAATAATGAACTGAAGTTATTAAAACAAAACAAAAATGAATTAGATATTTGTATTAACTTTATATTGTTTGGCCCATGTGTCAAGCACATTATTAGCTAGCTCTTTTATCTTAATTTAACCAATTTCTATAATCTACCTGCCACGTGGCGGGGCCCATGGCTTGACCCATGGCTCACCTGGATTCCTCACATGTCTCTTCTTCTCAGGGGTCGGATGGCAACTGACTAACTCCACTCTCTTTTTGTCTGTCTGTCTTTTGATTTTCTACCCACTTTTATGGTGTTGCACTTAGGCCAAAACAGTTCTTTTATTTACAGCATACAGAGAACATTCCACCACAGACAGGATCAGTTGTTTCTGTACAAAAATGCTACATTTACTGATTTCTTTAGTCATCTCAAGTTTGTGATTAAGTAAAATCTTTTCAACATATCTTAAGATATTTCTGAAATTTCAAGATGAAACTATGTTTATATATGCATTTACACACTGTTTTTATTAAAATAACACAGATGTGATAAAAAAATATGAATCTTAAATTCTGCCAGGAACTGAAGAGTTTGTGGGGCAATCTTTGACTTCAACAGTTTTCTTTTTTTTAATTTTTATTTTATTATTATGAACAAAAATGTCACACTTTCTATCATTATATATCCTTATTCAAGGTCCCTTCCCACTCCCACCACATCAGGTCATTCTCTCTTCTCCACAACACCTCATCCCCTCTCTGGGCAGGCAGCAGGCAGTCCCAAAGTCCCTCTGACACAATATTGCTTAGATCAGCCTCCACTCCTGGCAAATCCAGTTTTCTCCCCCCAACCTCAAGACTGAGTCAGGTGTTCCTCTCGGGGGAGTGGGATCCAAGCAGTTTTCTAAGACAACTTTACAAGTGTTACTATTTCTCAGTGCTTGCAAGTGTTTGAAATTTAAACTTGAGGATTCTAAAGAGATCATTGTGAGTCACAGTGGTGCCATCTACCGGGAAGCTGCTGAACTATGGCTTATGACCCTGAAATTCTTTAAAATTCTCTGTTAATTGGCAATGGTGGTAAGTTGCTGAGCTGAAGGCGTTAATGAGTGTCCTCAGTTTGTTGAAAAGCAAACAGCTCCTCAGCACAACTCTCACATGGTTTAGTTGTTTCTAATTAAACATCTTTCCATATGTGTCTGTATCTATGTCTGCTTTTTCTCTATTTCTTCAGTTATGCATAAGAAAAAGTGAATGTTCAGGAAGCAAAGAAAATTTTCAAAATGCCATTAAGTTGGGAAGTTATAATTGATTCTAATGGATTTTTTTCTGCTGCACATCCATCCATACTTTAAGAAGTGTGTGAAACCTTTGTGTATTGTGCTTCCAAAGTTGAATTAGGGAGAAGAAAATACTTTCCAATTTCACTTTTGCCAGATTATCAATGACAACTTTGCGATGAAAGAAAATCAAATATTCATGTTAGCACAGGGCATTCAGTGGCTGCCCTCAATGTAAACTCAGCTTTTGGATGAGAAAAGAGATGATGTTTCATAGAAAGAGCTGGTAAGTGCAAAGAGAATAGGAGGAGCCAAACACTGCAAATAAAATTAAGTGTAGCTATTTTTGACTCCCACAATCACCATGTGAACCATATGTCGCAGTCCTTGTTTTACAGGCAAAGCAATAAAGTGCTAAGGTACAGTACTTTCATCAATGCCTCAAGGAAGGTTCATGATAAACTTAGTGCTGCACTTTCTATACATTCATGAAGTTACATTTAAGCGTGGCACATGGGTGGGAAAAAAAAGATGCTTAAAAGGCTGGCATGAAGGTTACGGGTGCAAGAACCTAGGAAGTGAGCTCAGTTCAGTAAAAAATCAGGCACTGACCATTTAACTAAACAGAGACAAATTTCCAAATAGCTCTTATATGAATGTAGAAAGGGGTGACTAAAATGAGGGAGGTATGGAATTCTTCCATTTTTGTAACAATTTTGTCTCCTCTTAAACTTCCTAATTGTTTAAAATTTAAAACTCCATTAATAGTCTTTTGAGCCTCTACAACAGTGGTTCTCAACCTATGGGTCATGACTACCATAGATATCCTTCATATCAGATATTTATGTTTTAATTTGTAACAATAGTACAATTATAATTATGAGGGAGATTCAAAAATACTTTTAGAGCTGGAGTTCATTACATCACAAGGAACTACAATAAAAAAGTTGCATCATTAGAAAAGTTGAGAAGTACATCATTATTTTTTGTTAAAATATATCTATTGTATTTTGGTAAAAATAGCAAAAATTATGCTAATTGGGAAATTTTAGCTGACAAGTAATATTTCAGATTCTTTGACATAAGTAAACATGCAGGATGGTGAAGCAAGCCTACATTATGTGTTACCTAATATACTTACACTTCTTTTTTTGGCCAGAACCTAGCCACTCTAGCACAATAGCTTTAGACTTTATGATCTACAGTAATGCCCTTGAACATTTTCTTCTTCTTTTGCTAGAATTTTTTTCTCTTTGGCTGACATCTCTCTAATCCTTCCATGTTTTAGCCTCAGGTAATAAACATTCTATAGAAAATGCATCCTAATAAATATTGCTAAAATAGACAACATTTTGATATCAACTGTACCTCCAAAAGGTAAAGGCAAGGAGTTGACAGGATCTTTTTATGCTTAAACATGTTTCTTGGGCTTTAAATTCATTCTGTCATAGAGTCTCATGCCTATACTGTGTCTAATCAAGTGAATTCTTGTTTCTCAATGTAACTGACTTGAAGATACCACCCTAAGGAGAGTCAATTAGGCTAACTTAGCTAATAAGTCAAGACTCCATAATCCCATAGGAATAGTGTTCTTAATAGACAACCAATAGAGGAGGCTTCCTACAGAGAAGTGACCATCTTTGTACCCAGTAGTAAGATGGCCATTCGTAAGGCAGGAACAGCAAGGCGTCATGTGACATGGACTGCTTGAACTTTGGTTTTGAATTCTTAGACTTCAAAGCTGAGGTCTAGTAATTCCTGTTCTTTAGGACACTTGGTTTTGGGCATTCTGTTCTAAAAGTACTGACACATGAGTGCAGAGGAATTGCAACAATATATTTAAGAGTTTTCATTTTCAACACAAGAACCACTGTTTCTTCTGTCCACAAAGATTTAGATTGATTAAACAAACAAACAAACAAATAAGCAAACAAACTGTGCTTAAAAACATGTCCCTACTGCGGTAGTGTAACCTATGAGAACTCACAGGATGTTCCAGGCTGGGTCGGTCTCCAACCAATAGAGAAGATGTTGCCTAGACAGGAATTTCCCTAGAATCAAATGAATAGTCACCCCAAGTGCCATCACAGAACTTACATCCAACAAGGAATAGAGGTAGAGGCAGAGATACAGGGCTGAGCACTGGGCTGAGCTCCTGGTCCAGGTGAGAGCAGGAGAGGAGAGTCTATATGAGCAAGGAGATAGGGCTTATGAGGAAAATTTCCACAGTGATGATTGGCTGGAGCTCTGGGGAGCTCAGTGAATTAAGAACAGCCACTGGGAACCTTCAAGAAAAGGAACTAGGCCCTCCAAGGATAGGCAACTGTCCACTGACATGAGCAGTATGTGGAGTCTCGAGGGGCAGGACAAGACTGTATTTCCCAGTTGGGTTGGCTAACTGGTGAAAGGGCTTGGAGACCTGAACCTATTCTTATGGTTCAATGACTTCTTCATAAGATTTTATTGACTTGAAGAAAGTATGTAGTGTTCTTGACTCCTCAGGCTCCTCTTCGGCAGGATTTCTTAATGTTTGTTTGTGGGCCTGTATCTGTTTCCATCAGGTGCTGAATGAAGCCTCTCTGGTGACAATTGGGCTAGGCACCAAGCTGCTCACAGAAAATGGCCAGTTCAAGCTAACTGTTATTGCTGGGTGACTTGGCTGGGGTCATCCTTGTAGATTTCTTATGCCAGGATTTTTGCTTGACCCCAAAATGCCTCCCCTTTTCCAGTAATCTCTTTCACTACTCTCACCATCTCTGTTCCCCTCACACCTTGATCACTCACAGAATCAGCTAACCTGGACCCATAGGGACTCACAGAAACTGAACAGACAACCAGGGAGCCTGCATGGGACTGACCTAGCACTCTTCATATATGTTACTGTTGTGTAGCTTGGTTTCCTTGTGGAACATCTAATAGTGGAAACAGGGGCTGTCTCCCACTCTTTTATTAGTTTTGAGGACCCTAGTCCCCAAACTGGGTAGCTTTGTCCAGCCTTAACACAAAGGAAGGGGCTTAGTTTTACTGCAACTTGATATGGCATGTTTTGTTGATACTCATGGGAGACTAGTCCCTTCCTAAACAAAAATGTAGAAGGATTGGAATGGGGACTAGGCATGGAGGGATGGATGGAGGGAGAGTGAGGAGATGATTCCCAGCAGCCACATGGTAGCTCACAACTGTCTCTCACCCCACTTCTAGAGGGTCTAAGACCTTCACACAGACATATATGCAAGCAAGCCACCAATGCACATAAAATAAAAAGAAAAAAGAAAAACCAAAATGAACAAAAAACATATGAATAACTATACATATATATACGTATATAGAGACCCCAAGTGCAACTAAAATCTAGCTATATAATTCCTACTAAGAACTAAAGGAATTAAGTAATCTGAGATTTTAGAAGCATTATGAAGTACTAGATACAAACAAAAATCCCTATGTTCCATTCCAGATATACTATTTGCTGCTTATAAGGGCTTTTATTAATTACTTAACCATTTTAGCCAAAGCTCTCATCCCAATTTTGTGAAGTTTATATCTCACAAATCAACTTATCACATAAGTTGACAATCATTAATAATTAAGTTAAAACAACATACAATGTGCCTAAGGATTATGTATTAACAATGTAAGTTAATGAGCAATATAAATTTCAAAGCAGAACCTGAACAGATTATCTTTAAGAACACAAAGACAAGAGAGCCAGTATGCAAGATCCCACTCCTTTGGAAGTGCCTTTGCAGCTCCCTGGTCTTAGGAAAGTATGTACAAGCAAATATGAGAACAATTTCATGTAGGAGGATGAGGAAGAACACAAAGAAGGGGATACATAGTATAGAATTAGATTCTTTCTTCTGCCTTTGTTTACAAGTAGTTTAGCACAAAACTGTGTATTCAAGAACATAGCCACTTAAACAATTATACAGCAATACCAAATGTCATTACTTCACACATTTTTCCCATCTTGGCACTTGAATCACCTTGTTCTTTTGGGCTTCCTGGAATGAGGCTCATTTACCATTTACTTGATTGCGAGTGGAGAACAGAAGATAGGATTCCATACTCAATTTGATTGGGATGATCTTGGTTCAATAATAATTTAGCAGGTTGTGACCATGACAAAGATCAGTATAGAGACATAAGGGGAAGACAGGTTAATAAGTTTGTAGCAGTGAGCAAGCTGACATGTATGGTTTTTTTGGGGGGTGGATGGGAGGAGTTTGAGGGCAAAGGACAAGAAAGAGATGCTTAGGTTACAGAGCTGGATATAAGTTCTCATCATACAATGAAAACCAGAATGTGCAAATCCTAAGTTTCAACTGGGAAATGGAAAGTTCAGTTTTGAAAGTTCAATTCTGGAAAGGGGTTTACCATAGGTTATAGTTGGGATTGCATTTGACAAGCTGCAAACTTTGGTTTTATATAACTCTTTAATTCTCTCTCTCTCTCTCTCTCTCTCCTCATTTTGCAGTATTATATCTTACTTTGTACTAGCATTAATTGTGGGTTTAGAACTAGATGCCATATCCTATGGAGAGTATATCACCAGCAAATTATTAGGAATAGAAAAAAAATGTTCACTAATCCTGTGTTTTAAATGATTCAAAGCAAAAAAATAAAATAAAATAAAAAAATTACATCACCAGTCATAAACCTAACCATGTGTCATGCAGAACTTCATAATTTATTTGCACTCATTACACACTCTGATTGACACAGGTAGAGATAATGAGTTGGTAATCACCAGGGCTCTATTTCCTCTTCTTTCCTTCATCTCAAGCCCCAGCTCAAAGTCTGGCTGCAAAGACTTCGCTGTCATAAGCACTGTCAGTGTGTTGTGTTGCATTTCTTTTCTTTTGATCACAAAAAGGGCTTTTCAATGTGCTGCAGATAAAATCTCCAGTCTTTGGCTTTCCTCCACTATGGATTCTTAGGGGTCTGAACTTTGCAAAGAAACTTTTTGTTTTCCCCAAATATTTCCAAGTCCAGAATTCAGTCAAAGGCTGGAAAGTACAGAACATTCATACTTTCCTCAAGTTGCTATTCCTTACTTTTACGCAAACACAAAAGATGCGCAACCACGGATCTCACATCCTTGCACTTAGACATCTAAAGATGCTTTCATGTTTCTGCCAGTTGCATGTTCTGATGTTCCGCTGGATTGTTCAGAACTAAGCTGTTGTGATTACAAATCCAAGTCCCCACCAACGCCTGCCAAATGGTGATACTGAATAGAGCTAGTAAAAGCAGTGGCAGAGCCATGGAGAGAGATGGCAAATTTGATTAAGCCACAGGGAAAAAAGGAAAAGTGAAAATTTTAAAATGTTTTCACTATAGTTTTGTTATCCAAAAACTGAAAAATAAACATTCCTCTATTAAAATTATTGACGATGCTACTTTGTTATACTTATCAGACGACACTTTAATGTTGCTTATAGATAGTATTAAATTGTCAATATTAAAACATCTGAGTCTCAGTGAAGGTAAGCAAAATTTACCTACCTGGATCTCTACAAGAAGAAAACAAAACGTTACCACAACCCCATCCCCCAGAACACCTAGAGCCGTTTATCTCTTTAAAATAAAACACAATTTTTATTCTTATTAAAGTCTCTTGAACTTAAAGGAACAAAATTTATATAAAAGAAGTCATGTAGAATTTTGAGCTGGGCATATTTCCAATATAAAACTTCACTTTGTGTTTTGAAATATTAATTTTTGTGCCTCATGCAGTGTTTTCATTTGGGACAATTTAACCTTGGCCCTGAAAGCTCCACAAAACCTACCTATTATGAATTAATAGACATTTTAAAAAGTAATCTCCTAGAAATAGACAGTGAATTAGTGGTTACTAGAGAGAACAAATATTAAAAGAAAAAGAATGGTATACGGATTCTAGAATTTTCTGGGCAACATTCTCTGTTTTATCCATTATTTTATGAAACATGGATTTAAACACACATCAAATATTGTATAACACCATCAAGAAAGATTTCATTAGCACTAACAGCCACTGTTAAATCCTAAATATACAGCACTCCTTCTTAGCAGGGCTTCATTTGTATAGACCCTCATCATGTTTAATTTTATGGCATTCAGGGAAATAAGCTATTGTCCAGAGTCACAGAGTTACTGTTGGTTTAATCAGAGACTTGGATCCTGACTGTCTGGTCAAGTACAGAACATTTAATCATATTTTATTCCATGTTTCTGACTGTTATTCTCAAGACAAGACTGTACTTGTAAAAACATGTGAGGTTTTAATTTAGATTAAATATAAACCAGGCTGCTTCACATAGTTAAGAATTCACTAAGGAAGAGGGTGAACATACAGAATAAGTTACCAAATTTCAGTCAGTGTTATATTTATACCTCTTGATCCCCATGCCCAACTAAAAGAACACACACTAATGCTAAAAAATTAATAATGTGGTTAAACATTTCTGAGGGTGTTAAAACTTGAAGTTAAAATACTCATATCTATATTTGGACATCATTATAAAGAAGAATTTCATCTGTACTTGGGCATAATTAAATCTTCAAATTTGTATGTGACCCAAATATTCATTCTTCTAAACTTCTAATTTGTTTTAAACACAATTAACAGCATTTTATCTTCAACATCTTCATGAAGTTTTCAGCACTCATGAAAGTTTTGTGCTGGGAAGGGACTCTCACTCAGGCAGGTCTTTATGATTTTGCTAACTGATTCATGTAAGCCAAACCACAGCACATTCCTGGGTAACAAATTCTTTCCTTTTTTGCTAATTAAAGCAGTACCAGATGAATGAATAAAAAAAGAATAAAAGTCACTTATTCCATCATGTGCTCTGAATGCTCCCAGTAGGTACTCTCTTCACAATTCAATTTCCCCAATGGATGAGAAGAGGAAATGAAACAACAAATGGTCCTCCTGATGAACTCAGCAGAAACTGCTCTACTCCTTGGAGTCCTGCTAGGTCAATTAGTTCATCATGCTAATGGAATAGTAATCCACAAACCAGGATTCCATCTACAGGGTCTCGTTCAGGAGCTTCTTGTTACACTATCTTGAAGAAAATTTCTGGACATTGACACATGGCTTGTTACTAGATGAAATCTATTCTTGGAGATGCTAATAAACTGCTGAGGCTATATCTTTTTTTAGAACCCAAATTCAACTATTGTTTGGAGGGTTTTGTTGTATAAATCCTGACATTCTCAACACACAAGTCTTTAGGCCACACTTTCTGCATATGTATTTTAGCCACTCAGTACTCATGGTAAAATCTGGGTTTAAGTTGCTAACTGTACAAAATTAATGGTGAGCACTTCTAGGAAAGCAACCCAAATGTTTACATGAAATTCTCAACACTTTATTTGATGCCCATTTTTTCAGCTGTATCTCTCATTTGCCATCAGAATATGGAGGAATTCAGCAGAAATTCCTTTAATGCACATCAGAATCTCTACTCTAACCGGGTCTTGTACATCCTCTTGCCTTTTGTCCTCCCTGTTTATGAAGGTATCTGCCAGGCTGCCTTTCTCTACCTTGTAACCAGTTGATTTATCATTTAATGGAACTATCTTAAATAATTAAAAAAATAACTATAAAATAGTTAGCTGCTAATTTTAATGTTTTTAATCACAGGTATGTTTTGTTAGAAACTGTTTTTAGATTTGTTTTCAGGAGGTGGAACGATGGCTTAGCAGTTAGGAGCACTGTCTGCTATTCCAGAGAATGAGAGTTTGGTTCCCAGCTCCCATTTCAGGCAACCCACCATTACTTCTATTCCAACTTCAGGCGCTCCACACATGTGGCATATGTATACACATATAAAAACAAAACTTCTTAAAATATTTTTTTAGTTTAAGATAGCTTTCCTTTTCTGATGAGGAATGCTACTGAATTCTTAGCAGAGGTATTCTCTTATAACACATCTCTATGTATTGACTATTTTATTGAGTTTTGAAAATATCTTAATTTTTATTAGTTATGGCAATACAAATAAATCATCTAATTAAAATGATAAAATTGAAATTAATATATTTACCTTTTGGACAGACAAATTATTCCTTAAGTTTCTTTGTCCATTAAGACTGTCATATTGCGTGTGTGTGTGTGTGTGTGTGTGTGTGTGTGTGTGTGTGTGTGTTTCAAAGCTCATTTCATCCAAGGGTTATTTAGTCTTACTCTCTTTCTTGCCACATTCCTGGCCACTGTTTCTTCTAAGCCCATTCCTACCATGGTTTTGGTATTTAATATGACACTTCACCCAACATCCAAAACATTGAACATCAAAATTTTAGTCTTCATGTTACTTAATTTAGTTAAAATATTCCTTCTTGAGAACTCATAGACTATATCCTCACAGTTTTCTTGCCTAGTTGTCTAAGGCATGATATATTACTATTTTCTCTATAACTCAGAGATTTCCCTCACTGTTATTCTATATTCTTTTCTTATATATAATCCCACTCATTTCCATTATTTTATGTTTCATGTCTATATTAATGTCTTTACAGACATTTCTTCTGCCCTCTAGAAATACTTATGTATTCTGGTGTTTTCTTGGCTTTTGATCCATCCATACTAGTCTAGAGTTAATTTAAAAAAATATATAGTATGCTAAACTGATACTTATGCCTTGTTATATATTTTATTTTTTTTTCCTTTATTTTGTATTTATTAAAAAAAAACACACACAGTACAAAGAATTTAAAATGTGGAAGAGTTAACAATAACTATATAGAGGATAAGAATGATAAGCATGGCTTATCAAGGGTAGACATACAAATAAGATTGCTACACCTATATTTTCTTTGTGTTCATCTTTCCCTCTGAATTTTTTTTTTTTTTTCCATCCCTGTATATCCTCATTCAAGGTCCCTTCCCCCTCCCAACACATCT